>JANFOE010002252.1:0-212500 GCA_025667525.1 Glebionis coronaria
TATATATATATATATATATATATATATATATATATATATATATATATATATATATATATATATATATATATATATATATATATATATATATATATATATATATATACATATAATATATATATATATATATATATATATATATATATATATATATATATATATATATATATATATATATATATATATATATATATATATATACATATATATATATATAATATATATATATATATATATATATATATATATATATATATATATATATATATATATATATATATATATATATATATATATATATAGATATATATATATATATATATATATAGATATAGGGATGGGATCATTAGAAAACTTAGAAAACATCATCTCGGTAGAAAACATAGAAAATAAAAACAGATGTACCAAAATGTCAAACAGATGCACTAAACAAAAATATGGGAATTAAATAAAAAATGGTGCATTTGTTTGATATTTTGGTGCATCTGATTTTATTTTCTATGTTTTCTATCGAGATGATGTTTTCTCTAGATTCCACCCCTATATATATATATATATATATATATATATATATATATATATATATATATATATATATATATATATATATATATATATATATATATATATATATATATATATATATATATATATATATATATATATATATATATATATATATATATATATATTATATAATATATATATATATATATATATATATATATATATATATATATATATATATATATAGTATATATATATAATATATATATATATAAATAATATATATATATATATATATATATATATATATATATATATATATATATATATATATATATATATATATATATATATATATATATATATATATATATATATATATATATATATATATATATATATATATATATATATATATATATATATATATATATATATATATATATATATATATATATATATATATATATATATATATATATATATATATATATATATATATATATATATATATATATATATATATATATATATATATATATATATATATATATATATATATATATATATATATATATATATATATATATATATATACTAGCGTCGTAACCCTCCCAACGAGCGGGGTAGTTTTTTTGTTGTTCCGAAGAATTTATGGTTTTTGAGTTTTTGGTCTAGTGAGTTTTTAATTTAATCTTTAGTATATTTTATCTTTAGTTTACGCTTAAATAACGTTACATTTATGTTAAAAATAGATTTCTTTAAATTTAAAATTCAATCCGAATTTTTTAAAAAGTTCTTAATATTTTAAATTTAAAAAAATCCAAATAATATAATTTGCTAAACTATCCAAAAAATTTTAAAAGAAATTTATGACGCAATTTGGGTGTTTATTTATGTTTATTGTCAATCTGTGTGATATTTATATGCTTTGGGTCACCCAACATACAAGTTTTGTCTAAGTTTATACTAAAGTACTTATATATTTATATAAGACACGTAAAAAATTTATTAAAAAAATTATGAAAAAAAACGTCCCTTTCGTTTTTCTATCTTTTTTAAAAAATTCGAATAAAAAAATAATATTTTAAAATATTTATTTTTAAATTCATAATTTTTTTAATAGATAAAAACCAAAATATTTTTTCTAAAAAAAATTTAACTTTTTATTAAAAAAATTATTTTTTCCCGAATTTAAAAAAAAGTTAGAAAAACCAAACACTTTTTTCGATTCTTTTTTCAAATTTTTATTAAACTTTTTTACTTTTTTAGTTTTTTCAAATTTTTAAAAGATGTTATAAAAAGGAAGTGTTTTTCAGAAAAAGAGATAAATGTTTATTTTTTTATAAAATATTTTTTTCGGAAAGTTATTTTTCTAAAAAAATTATTTTACTAATTTTTATAATTCTTTTGATTTTTTATAATTTTTATTTATTTAGGCTAACTTTAGTAATTTTTATTAACGGACTAACTTTGCAAATGTTTTTAATCGTTAAATTGATTGACATTGAAAGTCCTTGTCAAACATGTGTCCGTTAAAGGTAGAGTCAAAGGTTTTGTTTGTTATATTGGACATAAAAAGTTCGTTATATATGTATAATGGTTCAATTTTGATAGTACATTATGTATTTATGGATTTTACCTTATAAAAAAACTGCAAGATTGTTCAATTTTACGATTATAATATATGTTTGAATAACGCAACACGAACTACAAAACCTTAGTGCTTTTCTGCAACTTATTAATTTTTTTTATAAATAATAGCTGATCTAATTAGAATGGTCTAACTATGCTACAAAAGTTGACCTCTAAAGTCTAAACAAATCTCCCTTTCATTTGTGTCCTCTTTTCGACATTTAGTTTCCCTCAACATACCTTATTCTCTTCGAAAACTGTCTTCTTCATTGTTTTTCTTTGCATCCTGCTACTTATACAACATGAATGATAGCAATCAAGCCAGTAAATACCAACCAGTACCTTACCGTGCTTTAGAAATCTTCACGTAGAGTCAGGTTGATCCTTGTCTGTATATCTCTTTAATCCACTTAATAAAACTTTTTAGATTTCTTTGTGAGGACCCTCCTTCGTTAACACTACTTCTAATCTTATCTTTGATATCCAATGCCTTTTCTATGAATGTTTTGTCACTGAGAAGATGTGCTATCTTATTTTTACTTCATCTCGCGTGATGATACCAACATCATCTTTATTAAATCACAATCCAGTCTTCCATATGAAACAAATATAAGTTTTGTTGTGAAATAGATCAACAAAGTACGGCTAACACAAATATGGGAGTCCGTTTGTCACCACCTTCTAATGTTGAGTTCCAGCCACAGTGTCTGGTAAAACAGGTTATCGAAGAATCAGCTACAACCTTTTGTTGTGGGGATCAGCTACAACCTGTAAGGTGCCAGAGTTAACTTGAACATATGCACTAAACCAACTTCTACAAAATTCCTTCCAGATATTAACTATTTGGGTCATTAATGGTAAATTAACTGTATGGGCATCCTATTGCCATCCGAACCCTCACCAGCTTCATGTTTCTCGCTACATTTCCAAGATCCCTATCTTCCTTGTTTGCTTAATTAAAGCAGCGGATCAAACAAAGATCAGAATATGAAAAATAACACGGAATCTAAAAGATTGTCCAAACGACATAAGACGCGACCACTTTATTATCAGGACACCCGCTACTTGAAAGCCTCCAGCGACTACACTCTTAGGATGCTAGATATCCGTTACATTGAACTCTAAATGCCTCTTTCTACTACAAAATGGGTGTTTGGCTCATGTATTAACAACATCCGAACACCCCTTTTGCATTATAACAAAAAAGAACAGTTATTGACTGTTAATTACCATTTAGGTGGCCACTATATTTGTGTGTAATGCATTGTTCAGAGAGTTCAACAAGTGCAACCTGGTATTCTTCACCATCTGTTTTTGTCATACAATTTTCCTAAACGAAATTGGTTTAAACAAAAACCTGTGACTTCCCTTGATGGTTTGTTCGAAAATTGGTATGACATTATGGCCCAAAAGACACACCATAAAAACACACTAAGAAGTGGAGTAAAAGATGGACAGACACCAATCCTGACCTCTGGGGCCACACCAAAAGCATGTATATTGTACCTGTCTTAAACCACGTCGTTCGAAAGGGCTAATGTGTCTATGCTTTTCAGTTTTAGTCTTATCCCGTATATCTCTCGAGTGGGTGATCAATAGAAATAGTGTCAATAATACCATCCATAGCACCTAAAACTGCCTGCAAAAACAGATAAGACGAACAAAATTATAAAAGGAATAATTTTGAACTATGCTTTGACTATCAAAAGGTTCCTAGAAGTATCAGCCACACATAAAAAGAAAAGTGACAGGTTAAAGCGTGAATTATAAAAGATTAAAGGCGATATCAAATTGTATGCAGTTCGTGGGTGATTTTTAACCCATTTGACCAATTATTCACTAAAAATTATATATTCCCAATTGACCCATCAAAATAAAACAAAACCGAGTTTATCTTTGACATAATTACACATCTTCAAAATGGGAAATGTTTCTTTATATTCAATACCTTTCTATCCTGCCACTTGTTTTGTTGCTTCAAGCAACCTGACAGCAGAGTCTACAGTTTAAGAAACGCTTCATTTTCATCAAGACAAGTATAGTAATAATATGAATGGTCATATTGGAAAGATACTATAGTACTTCTAGGAGTAGTATCTTACCACAGACTCTTATTTATCAAATAATATTTTCATTTTAGCATGTCCAACTCAGATATTTTGCCATGTCTATTTTACCATTGCCTTAATGCTGAGTTGTAGTACCAAACCTAATTCAAGGAATAAATATAATATAAATAAGGGGAAAAGAATCGATAAATACATTACCTCAATCTTTAAACATAACATATAGAAAAATCATCTTTCAACAAAATATTCATATGCGTATAAAACTTTAAGAAAATATTTATTTAGAAGTTTTTAGATGTTTATAAGGTAATCCCGCTTGTAAAAAATATCATCGATTATTTTCGCGACTTGAATGAGTAAAGCCAGAACTTACTTGTCATCCTTTGTCAAACCAGTCAAGTGTCATAAGAATGTTTAGTTAAATTCCTTTATATCTTTTAACGGTTATAATTAATAGATATAATTGGGGAATGGCAAAGACAAAATGTTAAAATTTGCTTACCAAATGCTTGTCTCCTTTGGTATGAAGTCAGATTAGAAGTCAAGTGCGTTTTAGTAGGAGCTGTGATATAATTCATTGCTTCCAAATCACTTTCTGAAGATGCTGCATGATTGTAGTGTTTTACCACACCTTTAGGAAAAAGAATGTAAATAGGGAAAGTATTAAATACGACGATTTAGGAAAACCAAGTATTAATGACCCAATGAAAGTTCGTTTCCCTAGGAGGTATATGTGTGTGTGACTAAAATGTGACAAGGTTTGAGATTAATATTTGAAAGAAGGGGATGAGAAAATAGAATGACGAAGATGTGAAATTAATTACTACGACGACTAAATGTAAAACCGTAAAAATAGCTAAAATAAAAATTAATTCTAAAAATTCCCAAAAATTTACCAAAAATCAAATTAAATAAACTAAGAGTTTACCAATGATCAAAACTTTTTCAAACCTTTTAATTAATTAAATATTAATTTTTAAATGCTAATTAAAGTCCTAAAAATCAAATTAATTATCAAAAAGCCCAAATAAAGATTTTTTAATTAGTAAACCTCTAAAATGACCAAAAAATATTAAAAACTATTTTTATAAAATTTTAAACTAATTAAAGCTATTTAAAATGATTTAAAAACTATTTAATTTTAAAATAATTATAAAAATTAATCTAATGATGATAAAATTAATCTAAGAGTTGCAAAAATCCTAATTTAATGTTTTAAACCTAAGAAAAATATAAAAAATAAAAAATGAAAAAATGTGAAATTTGAAATTTAATAATAAAATAATATTAAAAATCCAAAAATTATAAAAAATTTTAAAAACTTGCAAACTAGTTTATTTTAACCTAAATAATCAGAAAATGAAAGTGAAATTACCAAAATACCCCTAATGGGCCCCTAAATGGGCTAATACCAAAAACAGTCAACCTTAATGGGCTTTTGGGCCCAAAAATTCAAACTAAGCCCAAATGACCTGAAAAAGCCCTATCTGACTCAAATTTAATTCTAAACACAAAAGTCTGAAGGCCTAAAAGCTGATTTTGAGCTTATCACAGCTTAAAATGTCAACAGCTTATTCTTATTGGGCCAATAAGCCCATTAAGCAATAAGCCAATGCCATAAGCTCTGCTTAAACACACAACCTTCTTTTGAGATGCCTAAGAGATCTGTGAAAAGAAATTTTGAAAAAGCACACTCAATAAGCCAGAAAAAAGCAAAGAAAAATTTCACAATAGGACAAAATAGTCGACTTGGAGTTCTAGACCACCTCAGGACTTGATTCAATTTGCAAAAGACTCTAAACAACTTAATTAAGCAAATCAATCAAGAAAAGTTCAATAAGAAAAGCCAAATAAGCTGGATAAGCCAATAAGCACTTATGAAAAGTCAAATGAGTTAGTTTTCTAGTCAAAGCTTAAAGTCAACCCTCTAAAGTTGTTGCACGTTAAAATAAGCTAGAATAGCTTATTGATAAGCACCAGTAGAAATAACACTAGCAGTGGCTAGCGGCAGGGGAAAGGAGTTCCCACTGCTTTGACTATTTGACTTGCTTTTTTAGAGAGATCTAGTTGGATTCAAATGGAAACAAGGGCACTCTTGTGATCAGTGAATCACAAGGAGTCTATATCAACAAAGAAATCACAAATTGGTTCACTCAATAAGCCAAGAATAAGCAAACAGTCCACAGATATTGCACAGACCTTGAAAATAAGTAGTTATGAACAAATAAGCCGTTTGAGCATGAATAAGCCAGCCAAATTGAACCAAATGCATACACAGGCTATAATAAAGTCCAATAAGCACAACTAAACTTGTTTCAAGCAATGGATCAATGTAAGTAAGCAGATTCAAGCACCAAAAGTTACCGATTAGCAAAAGTGATTATCCAAAATCCTTTTGCTGATCTATTTGACCACCAATCCAATTTTAAGCCTTCAAATCTATTTCCCTGATTAATTTAACCAAAATTTAACTCTTGTTAACCCTAGTCTACCCTTAGATCTAGGTGTCCCCAAAATTTTAGCCAAAATTCCCAAGTAAAACTGATTTTATGACCTTTTGATTGATTTGGTTGTTCAAGCCCACAAAACTTGCAGATAACCACCCCTTAAGAACAGATAAACATGTAAAAACTCATTAGAACCAAGAACAACAACAAAGGAAGCCTTAAATCCCTTTGAATCAGTTAACCCAAACACCCCTTTGGAATCTGATTTTGCAATCTTCCAAAGGATTGTTATGATTTAACCTATCAAACAGGATCTAATCAACCCTAACAACACTTAGGGTGCGTTTCTTTTTTCTGTTAAATTCTCCTAATGGGAAAGGAAGTGGGACCACTAATATTTTAATATTTGTTTTCCACTAAATCTTCTATATCCATAATGCATAAAAATCCCACTAGTCCCCATTATGAGATATTAAGGGATGAGGGACCCACTCAATCTATTCCTTAAAGAAAAAAGAAACAAGGCCTTAATCAATCTCAGAAACTCAAATCAAGCATAAAAACACAGATCCACAACAAAACATGCAAAATCACCAAAAATTAAGAAAAAATCAGAAAAATGAAAAAGGAGAGAGATGCAAACCTCCAAGACTCACATCCAAGCCTTGGAATGTTTGAGCTGAGGTGCTAGCAAAACAAGCACCAGCTTCCTTGTACCTGCTAATATCAACAAACCACAATGATGAGCAAATAATGGAAAATCTGTTTTTTTTTTTAAAACAAGAGTTTTATCCCATAAAACCTTTCCTCAAAAACTACAAAACATGAATATGGAACTTAAATTTCAGCTATTCAATCACCAAACTTTTATAAATAACAAGAGAGAAAATCACAATTTTCAGAAAACTCAATTTTATTTCAATAAAAAGGAATTACAAAGATATAGCTAAAATCTGGAACAAAGGGCACATCACAAGTTGAGGCTCCTTTTATAGGCACTAGTAGACAATTCTAGAATGGGAAATACAAAGAAAATCCTAGCTAGAAATTTCTAGGAATGCCCTTGAGTGCTTGTTGTTGTTGAGCTGTCCATTTTGATCAAAACCGTTCATTTATGCTTTGGGGTTAAGCCATGAGTCTAAGCTGTTGATTTAGCCACGTCAGATTCCTTGGAGAGGAAGTTGTGTTTTCATTGGTGGACGAGGTTGAGTGTGGGGTCACTTGGGTAGTGGGATTGAGGGTTTTGTGTGTGGGATGTGTTTCTGGGCGTGTGAAAGTGTGGGTATGGTTAATTTCAATTTACCCTTTGTTTAAGTGAGTGGTAAATCTGGGTGGATGAATGGTGAACAGTAGAAACTTTGATCCGATTTTTGTGGGATAAAGTTGTTTGGCGCGTGTTTGTCTAGTTTAAACTTAGGGGAATGACACAATAAGTCCTTGTGTTTTGGTGAAGGTGGTAAAACAAGTTTTTAAGCCTTCTAACCCGTTTTCCTTTGTTATTTAAGTTTTCAACTTCATACTTTTGGCACAAAACTTTGTAATAAGGGTTTTAAGGGTTTGTTTTGCCAATTTTGAATATTTGAGGGACTGGTCTTGGACATTCTTGATCTTCAAAGGTCTTCATTGTATCTTTGACTTCATGAGGGACCATTATTGGCAATTTAGAATTGTTGAGGGACTAAACTTGCCAATTCTTCAAAGTTGAAGGCCCATTTTGTAATTTTGACAAACTTAAGGGACCAAACTTGTAATTATGAATATACAAGGGCTTTAAGTGTCATTTCTTCATATTTTGAGGATAATCTTGTACATCTTCAAGTCTTCAAGGGTTTTTCTTGGATAATTCATGAACTAGGGCCCGGTTCTTTGTACGGCTTCGTTTCTCGTGTCCGTTTTTCCTTGTTTCTTGTGATCTTTTGTCTTTTTCACGATATCCATACCTAAAACACACAAGTAAACAAATACAAGCATATATATGGTATTTTTATGACATTTTATGCATTTAAAGCCCGAAAAGAACGATGAGATCATGTATAAAAGCCATCTCATCACTCCCCCATACTAAGCCATTGCCGTGCCCTCACGCAATGCTAGAATAAAGTATCTAAGCATCACCAAATTTCAATTTTATTAACCTTTATTGAAAAGTAAAAGACTTGCAATAATACTACGAAGATGTGTAAAGACATAATGTATGATTTTCATCACGAATGTGACTTTTAGGGTCAATGAATAGAAACAAGTAAATGTCCCATAGAGTAAATTTCGTCATCCTTGATTGTCATACATTCCATGCTAAGTGCAAAAACGAGATCATTGTTGGTACAAGTCATGATGCTAACACTACTCATACGTCCAAATTGTGTAGTACTTTTTCTCCCCGCAATCCTAGTTATTATGAAAGGAAATGGGTTTCTAGATTTTTTTTGCTATTTGTCATGGATCACAAGTGATTCATATTGACTTTTTTTAGTATTTATTAGTACGAAAGTAAAGTAGCACTCTTTAATCGATAGTTAGCCGAAGGACAAAATCTTTTAAAACGGCTTCTCGTGTATCTCCTTAAGTTCATATCTTGACATAACTCGTTTCACGATTTGAGACCTTTCTCGGACCGATATTTGGCACATACTTCATACTTCAAATCTTGGGAAGACGTTCTTGAAATTATGGTCTTCTCTTCATATTTTGGAATTTCTTCACTTGACGTTTTTGAGAGATTCTTCATACTTAGACCACGAATTCATCATTTTTCTTCAATATTTATTTTGGACTTTGATATACAACGATCCGCCTCCTTTTCGGACTTGGATATATTTATCCTCATACCTTGTTAGGGTCTTTTTGGATAGACTTTCTCCATGATCTTTAGGGGAGTAATTTCTTTTCGTCATGTGTCTCGATCCTTCATATTGATTTAGGAATAATGATACTTCACATCATCTTGGATCTTTAGCAACAAAATAGAGCTCTTCATGCCTTGTTAGGGCCTTTTTGGATTTTCACCAATCTTTGCGTCCTGCTTCAATAAGTTATGCCTTGGCTATGAACTCTATTCGACCCCGAGCAACTTTTAAACAATTTTGTGCTAGAAAAGGTAAGTAACCTTTCAAACCGTACGACCTTACTTATTGCAATTATTTCTATTCCTAATGCATTGATATTATGGGAGAAAAAGCCACAATTAAAAAACACATGAGTTTTTGAAAGAACATTTTCATGTTCTACGTTTAGCATGATCACTTGTCTAACTCTATCATTTCTCGTTATTCACTATTTAAAGACCTCTAATTAAAGAGACTCGTGAATACTTAGCCATGCAAGTCAAAATTAAGCCAAATTTGGATTAGCTTTCATTAAGACTATATCAAATCAAAGATTTGGGTTTTCAAGCCACCTATAGGATCTTGCACTTTCTTGGACTTTTTCAAGTTTAGAGAATGCATTTTATAGTTCTCTTGATAAGTGACTTTCTAGGATCAATTATAGGAACTTGCAAAAAGTTCTTGTTCTTAACCCGAATGAGCTAAGACTTTCGCGTTTTAAAGTTCCCTATATAAAAGTCTAGCAAAACTTGAGTTGAACGGGTTAAGGAATGTAAAGGGCTCCAAATGCCTATCAAGTCAAATACTAGCTCTTATTCTACCCATCGAAAAATATACATTCGTGTCTTAAAAACACTTATGAAAACTAAGAAAATTTTTAAAATTTGGCCATTTTTAGCCTTATTAGCAACAAAACAAAACAAAACGTTTGAAAGTTGGAAACGTGAGGGCGTAGCAAAGCAAGTATCTATTCACCCCCCATACTAAAATTAAACATTGTCCTCAATATTTCGAGTCTAAAGGTGGAGCACCCCCATACTAGAGACGAAGAATCGAATGCTGAGGATCTAGCACGGAAAGGGTGATCAACAATATATCTAAAGTCGTTTATTAAGTTTGCTAAAAGATAATTGTTAGAACAATAAAGGATATGTCATGGATTCGTGAAAAACTTCTTCAAGCAAACGATGGAGGCTCACGTAAACGAACACGAGAGTCTTCAATCGTAGATGATGATGATCTAGATAACACAATCACAAACAACCACGAGACAACGAGTAGGAAGGGTACAAATCCCCTCACGTTATTTATTAGAAAGCATAAAAGATAAGCATGGGATCTCCCCCACGAGGCACCTCGTTTTTTATTACCGAGTCATGAGCTCGACTCGATCCACTCAATGCTAATTATCATTGGGGAAGGTTACTTGGTCGAGGTCATCCAATGAAGGAATTTCCCCACCAAAGTAGTGCTTAAGCCTATGTCCATTCACCTTGAAGTTAGGACCATCATTTTGAGCTAGCTCGATGGTCCCATAAGGAAACACTTGTGTAATGGTGAAAGGACCCGACCAACGAGATTTCAATTTCCCGGAAAATATCTTTAGTCTAGAGTTAAAAAGTAACACTTGATTACCAACGTTAAAAACCCAGTTTTTAATCTTTGCATCATGAAACTTTTTAGTCTTTTCTTTGAAAATCAATGAATTTTCATAAGCATTGTCTCTTAATTCATCCAATTCATTCAATTGTATTTTCCGGTGATCTCTCGCGGTCTTCAAGTCAAAGTTGGCATGCTTAAGGGCCCAATATGCCTTATGCTCTAATTCAATGGGCAAATGACAATTCTTCCCATAGACTAGCTTATAAGGAGTGCAACCGATAGGTGTCTTATAAGCGGTCCTAAAGGCCCATAAAGCGTCATCGAGTTTGTCAGACCATGAAGCACGGTTTTCTCCAATCGAACTCTCTAAAATCCTCTTCAAAGCTCGGTTCGAAACCTCGACTTGCCTACTAGTTTGCGGGTGATAAGCCATAGAAAGACGATGAGTAACTCCATATTTCTTTAAGACCTTTTCGAATTGGTCATTACAAAAATGGGTTCCACGATCGCTTATAATAGCACGAGGGGTTCCGAACCGAGAGAATAGTTGCTTCAAAAACTTCACTACCACACGAGCATCATTAGTAGGTAAAGCCTTAGCTTCCACCGACTTAGAAAGGTAGTCGACGGCGACGAGGATATACTTGTTACCATGAGACGATGGGAACGGCCCCATAAAGTCTATGCCCCAAATGTCGAAAATCTCACACACTTGAATTATGTTTTGCGGCATTTCATCACGTTGAGACGATTTTCCTTGACGTTGGCACGAATCACACGACTTCACTAGAGCGTGTGCATCACGATAGATAGAAGGCCAAAAGAAGCCAGCATCGAACACTTTCTTAGCCGTGAGATTAGCACCATGGTGACCACCCGTGGGTCCCTCGTGACAAGCTCTAAGGATGTTAGAAGCTTCGGCACCAAAAACACAACGTCGAACGAGTTGATCCGCACAAACCCGAAAGAGATAAGGGTCGTCCCAAAAATAGAACTTGACGCCATGAAAGAATTTTCGATTTTGTTGTGTCGTCATACCCTTGATTATGAAATTGCCCGCATGGTAATTTGCAATGTCGACAAACCATTGGGTGGTGTCTTTAGAATTCACTACACCGAGAGTCTCGAGGGGAAATGTTTCGGTGATTTCCTTGTTCTCGAAAACATCTTTGTGAGGATCTTCTAGACGAGAGAGATGATCGGCCGCTAGATTCTCGGCTCCTTTTTTGTCAAGCACGGTGACATCAAATTCTTGGAGGAGGAGCATCCAACGAAGCAATCTCGGTTTAGCATCTTGCTTAGCTAAGAGATACTTGATAGCCGAATGGTCGGTATACACGATGCTTTTAGTTAAGAAGAGATAAGGTCAGAATTTCTCAAAAGCATAGACCACGGAAAGGAATTCCTTTTCCGTTGTGGTGTACTTTAATTGAGCCTCGGTCATCGTCTTACTAGCATAATAGATAGGACGGAAATTCTTTTCATAACGTTGCCCTAAGACGGCCCCTATAGCATAATCACTTGCATCGCACATGATTTCAAATGGTAATTCCCAATTAGGAGCAACAAGAATGGCAGCTTCGGTAAGTTTCCTTTTGAGAGTTTTGAAATCTCTAACACAATCCTCATTGAAATTAAAAGGAGCATCCTTCTCGAGAAGGTGTGTCATAGGTCGAGAGATTTTCGAAAAGTCTTTGATGAAATGACAATAAAATCCCGTGTGGCCTAGGAAACTCCTAACTTTCTTAACGGTTTTGGGATGAGGTAACTTGGCGATGACGTCTACCTTAGCTTTATCGACCTCAATCCCCGCTTTCGAGACCTTATGTCCTAAGACGATTCCTTGTTTACACATGAAATGACATTTTTCCCAATTAAGCACAAGATTGGTTTCTTCACAACGTTTTAACATTTGCTTGAGATTAGATAAACACGACGTGAACGAATTGCTAAACACCGAAAAGTCATCCATAAACACTTCCATCGACTTCTCGATCATATCGTGAAAAATAGCCATCATACACCGTTGAAACGTACCCGGTGCATTACAAAGTCCGAAAGGCATCCTACGATAAGCAAACGTTCCATAAGGACACATAAACGTAGTTTTCTCTTGATCAAGAGGGTTGATAGGGATTTGAAAGTAACTGAAAAAACCATCTAAAAAGCAATAGAATTCATTTCCCGCAAGTCGCTCCAACATTTGATCCATGAAGGGCAAAGGAAAGTGGTCTTTACGAGTGGCATCATTTAACTTTCGGTAGTCAATACACACCCTCCAACCGGTCACAACACGAGTGGGAATTAACTCTTTGTTTTCATTAGGCACAACGGTCATTCCTCCCTTTTTAGGGACACAATGGATTGGGCTCACCCATGGGCTATCGGAGATAGGATAAATCATTACCGCGTCAAGGAGTTTTAGAACTTCCTTTTTTATGACATCGTGAATTTTGGGGTTTACCCTTCTTTGACTTTGAATTGCGGGTTTGTAGTCCTCCTCCATTAAAATCTTGTGAGTACAAAATTTTGGGTCAATACCCTTAATGTCGGAAATTTTCCACGCAATTGCCCCTTTATGAGCTTTAAGAACTTTCAAGAGCTCGGTTTTTTCATCATTAGCAAGACCTTTTGCAATAATAACCGACAACTTGTCATCAGCTTCCAAGAATGCATATTCAAGGTGAGATGGAAGATCTTTTAATTCAAGGATAGGCGGTTCCTTGATTGAAGATTTTTGCTCAACACTCATAACTTCCATCGGCGGAAGAAATGGTGGAATAGAAATATCATCACTAATAATCACCTCATTTTCATTGTCGATTTCATTTGAAGTAAAAACGCCTCCTTGGAATGGAGTGAGATTTGGTGTAGAACTAGCAAGAATCGGATCCAAAAATAGTGGGATTGCCACTTGACGAGCTATCGGAAAAACCTAACACTTCTTGTGAAAACTCATCGCAAACCACATCAACTAAGTCAATGTGATTGATGGTAGCGATTGCATAAACATGAGAAGGTTTTAAGTTTTGAGTAGCGTTTATAACAAGTTCCTCTTCGTTGAATCTCAAAGTAATAGTTCTTGCATGAACGTCGATAAGCGATCTCGAGGTGTCTAAAAATGGACGACCTAAAATTAGAGGAACTTGAGGATCCGCGGGGATGTCAACTACTATAAAATCAACGGGATAGTAGAACTTCCCTACTTTTACGAAAACATCCTCGGCTACTCCACATGCTAAAATCGTAGAATAATCGGCCATCTCGATAGACATATTCGAAGGAGTAAGAGCCGGAAGCGAAAGCAATTTCCAAATGGAAAATGGCATCAAATTAATGCTCGCACCAAGATCGGCCGAGGCGAGGCATTCTTTCATATCTTGTATGTCACAAGGAATGAGAAACTTCCCGGGGTCACCAACTTTTTCCGGTATGCGGTTAAGATAAACCGAAGAACAATTAGCAAGCTTTGAAAGCTTTTCCTTATCGCTCATCATACTTTTGAAAGTGGAAGCGAAACGAGGCATATATAACAACGCGTCGGCTAAACTTACATCAAAATGAACTTGTTGAAACATTTTTATAAAAAGCTCGATTTGTTGTTTGTTACGTTCTTGCAATTTCTCTTTGTTTCGTCTCGAAGGGTAAGGTAAGGGTGGTGTGGGTTGGACATTAGGCAACGGCCTTGGAATCTCGGGTTCCATGATTGGTATTGGTTCAACCGTAGGTGTGGTATGAGCGGTACTTCGTGGGCTTGTGATATGCTCCTTTTCGGCCATCACCTCGGGCTCTTTCTCGATTTCCTTCTCTGTAGAAGTACTTGGACGAGAGATTGGTTCCTTGAAAGTTTTACCACTACGTGTAGTAATAACCTTCATTTCTCCCTTCGGGTTTGCAATGGTATCACTAGGAAGACCACCCGAGGAAGAGGGTTTACACATGATTGCTTCAAACATTTTTGCCATTCGGTCCTTAAATTTTGATTGCCTTAAATCCGCTTTTAACAATTCTTGCTTAATCTCATGTTGTCCTTGTTCCATCTTTTGTTGATTTTGTTGAAGACGTTGAACATTTCCTTCCATTTTATTAGCGTGAGTCTTAATATAGGAATTTTGCAATTCTTTTTAGATCTATTTATCGTTCCTCGACTCGACTCGAATTGATATCCAATTTATACGTAGAGATTAATTGTTTTTGGTTAATAATACTTGTTTGGTATCTATTTCTATTTAAACGCAAAATGAGAAAAATATGTAGGCTAAGGAATATATATAAAAAGTAAAGCGCAATTAATTCATGTAAAATTACAACTAGAAAATAAAAGAAATTTAATCTATATGAAACTAAATAGATCTACGATGCAATAAAATTAAACTAAAAATAAAAAATTAATTTACATGAAAATTAAGCTACATGCAACATGTAATATCAAGCAAAAAAATTTATAAAAAAATGAACATCTAAGCATTTATAAACTTAAAATTAAAGCATAAAGCTTTAACCTTTTTAGCTTAATAACCTTATTAGATGATAAAGCTTGAAGCTTTATACACTAATAAGCTTAAAAAAAGAAAGAAAGGTTTAAATTTTAAACTAAAATAAGTTTATTGAAATAAAAACTACTTTTTAAAACTATTTTTAAAACAAACAAAATAACTTTAAACTATTAAATTTAAAATGAATTTAAAATAAAAGAGATAAAATTTTGAAAACAATTTAAACAAAATAGCTACAACGATTATGCTAGAAATTTAAGAAAGTAAGAACGTAGTACCCGTGGTCCGTAGAAAACGCTCTAAACAAACAACAGCAACAACAATCAAAAATAATGGCCCGTAAAGTACTCGGCCTCCCAAACCAAACTAAACAAAGTCGAAACCCGAACTTGGCCCGTAAAGTACACGGCCTCCCAAATCAATCTCTAACTAAATCAATCAAACCATATCAACACTACAAGAATTCAGGCGAATACCTACAGACGAAATTTGTGGGTAAAACACCTAATTTTGTGGGTAATCGGGTAATACCCACGGATGACCCACGACACTCTTAGATGGGTAAAACCTCAGAGGCTAATATTTTTCCCACCACATTTTAGCATTGTGGGTAAGTTTACCCATGTCATTATGGGTGGGTGATTATGTTGCATTTATGGGTAAACTATTTGTGGGTTTTTCTAAGTCACCACAAAAAACCCAAAAAAATAATTGTGGGTATTTTATGGCTAACATCGCCCACAAAATTATTCGTGTGTAAATTCCACCGTAGATTATAATCCACGGGTAAAGTTAGCCACAAATATGACCGTGGGTAAATATCATGGGCAAACATTATATTCACCATAAATATCGTGTGTATATTCGTGTCTAAATTCCCCGCTACTTTTACACCATATTATCAATAATGCACATGCAAATGTATTGGTAAATCGTAGCTAAATGTTTACGCCATATTATCAATAACCACACACTAAAACAAATATTTTGGCAAGTCTCTTACATAAAGCACATAATACTAAAGAGATAACTCTTACATAAATATAAAGTCACCTAATTAAAACAAATCATCATTCCAAAGATGTCTAAAAAATGAAGACGTCTCAAACAAAAAAAATAAACCGAAAAGGACAAAACATCATCATAAAGATGGCTCAAACAAATAACATAAAGAAAAATACGTCTTATGAACTCACAATTATGCGGCTATCATGGTCATCTTACTATCTTCTAACTTCTCCAAAGTGGCTGGTATTAGGACCTTGACAAGCATCTCCTCCATCACCATTTTTGCTATCGGAATTAGAATCCGAAATTGTTATATTGAAACGCTACACACGATCGAAGAGTCTTGTTTATTTTATTGAGCCTGTTTCCATTTTCTTATCCTGTATGTGGACGATTGTAAATAGATTCCTGCAACACATATGCATAAAGATGACATTAATAAAATATTTGGACAAGTATTGCGATCCGACTAATAATGTATTATATGTAGCCAAAATATAAGACATCGGATTGATTATATGGGCATGTATTAAAGACAAACTTACTTTAAGAATTAACTATGACATAATTAAATATTTGTGGAAATATGTGAACTCTCGTATGTGTAATTTTGGCTTTTTATTCTACTCCATTTAGTACACTAAAATTTTGATTTTGATAACTAAAGTTTAGCAATTTAAGCAAGTTTTTTTTTACTAACACCCACTTTGCATAGAGTGTGTTTTTATAACTCCATTCTAAATTTATCAGTCTTGACAACGTAAAAGATAATTAAAGGGGCACAAAAGTAAACCAAGCCTGTTACTTTATAACTCCATACTAAATTTATCAGTTTTGACAACATAAAAGATAACTAAAGGGCCACAAAAGTAAACAGAGCCTGTTACCATATGATCACTACACAAATGTGCAGCTGAATTCACTACCCGAAAGTGATTTACAGGTTTCACATAAGTTCCTTAGAACTGGTCTCTTTTTCTTTCTGTAGGATCCTTTAGAAGCGACTGATAAACAAGCTTTTGCTTATGATCATGCCATTTCAATAAATATATTCTAAAGAAAAGATGTAGGATCAGATTATTGTATGTGCTCGTCTAAATACTGATAACTCTATAGTATGTGCTCGTTTAAAAAATGATGACTCTAATCCTAGAAAGGAATATGAACTCCATTTACACTTGTTTTTGTAGAGAAAAACATAATTTTGACATGGAGATGGATTTTGGCGACAGATAACTTTGTGTAATTAGCTGACATGATTGGTTAGGCTATGGTATGTTTTTCTTCTACTTAATATGTGTTCTATTACTTAAAATGTAACTATAGATTCCTACTATTATTCAAACTGGACCAACTATGGAACACCTAAAGTAAGATTAACTACTATTGTATCTCGAGCTAATTCCTAAGAAATCCAGTTATAGTTTATATACTTACAAGATTTTTTTCATGCTCACCGAATGAGATTGACCCTCGGGTATGAGTTGAGGAACCTTCGCTCTTCAGACGATTTTATGTCTTTTTTTATTGGATCTCCTTATACTTTGGTGTTCCCCAATAAGCTGTGAAATTCCTCTACGCATCATCACTCATAAATACATGTTTCACATTGTTATCTCTTATTTCTCTCAAGAAATTAGTATAGCGTGAGGACGCTTTTGAATCCCATGCGTCCCTTTAAGTTGTCTCGATTTCAAGATCCCATACAAAATATTTCTAGTTTAAAGGCAAGTTATTAATATTTTTAATGACCAGAAGAAGCTTACCAAACACTTAAAAATCTAAGCAATACCTCCAACTCGGCAAAGTAAAAGTTTTTTGCAGATTGAGACACTTTGTCCACGTGTACGCTGCGTCTATAACTCTTTCTATGAATATCTTTGTAATATGACCGAACACCGACTCGAACTATGAAACTCGTTGTAATGATGAAAAAATGAAGTCACATTATGAAAATTTAGTCATACTCAAAAATCAAAATAATTGGACTTACAACTTACAATTTTTTTGAAACATGAACTGATTTTCTTCCTTCTTGGAGTGATGGATTATACAAGTTATTAGTCACATTATCAGGGAAGGTTTCATTGGTATCGCCATTGATAGTTGAACCATTTGGATACTATTTGATTCTCCTTCACTAATATGTGTCTTACTTACCCTCCTCCACGCCTTTTCCTTCATCTAGCCTTATCTACATAGAAAAATAAACAAAACTATTTTAAATAGCTCATATAAATGTGAAATAGACACAGAGGACTTGGACTGTAGGAGAAACTTGATCATAAAATAAAAAGATTGTAATATTCTTGTGAATTACTAGTATGTAGAAGTATATTGATTGCTTCTTTTATAAGAAACTGCTTTGGTCTCATACAAGTATTTGTTCTCTTTCTAACATAAATGATATGTTAACAAACTGTAAATTTGAACGGGCTACAAATGGATGGACCAAGCAACATTGAGAAAATAATTTGTTGAATCGTTACGAGCTAAGCATGGATCCTAGTTATTTTGTAAGAACATTACAAAATTAGTAACATGCCTTTTAGCTGCAGTATTAGACAGGCAATTTTAGTAGTAAAAAATTAAAATCACTTGGTAAATTTTGTTAGTATCTTCTAAGCTAAACACTTAAATTTCATATATAGCCACCAAACTATCAAAGAGGGACGAAGAAATAATAACCACGGTATACTAGCTGCAACGGTTCATATAAAACATTAATAGCCTTTTTGTTAAAGGCGGCAATAAATATCTTACGACTACAAGTGAACTATTAATTTACTAATGAACCAAATAACATACGACCATGCCTTCCAACTCGGTCACAAGTTGGTAAAATTAAAAGGCAATACCACTTTATTTATATATACATGGACATAATGATAAACCAAACACATGACTAAAGAAAACAATTAAAATGTCACAGTATATCACTCTAATACAACTCTAATACAGAAGCAAACCAATTTACAATATTACTGATTGTGGTAAAATTACACCCTTTAGGAAAAAGGCGTAAAAGCGGTAAGTATCGAGTGATGATTTTAGGAAAAATCAACACTAATGACCCTTAATGGTGTGTAAGTTCGTTTCCCAAGGAGGTATATGTGTGTGACTAAGATGTACAAGATTTGAGATTAATATTTGGTTTAGAAGGGGATTAGAAGAGAAAATGACGAAGTCGTAAAAATAAAAATTAACTAAAAATCACTATTAGAAAGTTAAGACGTAGAACCTAAAAAATCACCAAAAATAAAATAAATTCTAAAAATTACAAAAAATTCACCAAAAATAAAAAATAATAAACTAAGAGTTTACCAATGATCAAAACTTTTTCAAACCTTTTAAATAATTAAATATTCAATTTTTAAATGCTAATTAAAGCCCTAAAAATCAAATAAATTATCAAAAAGCCCAAATAAAGATTTTTCAATTGATAAACCTCTAAAATGACCTAAAATGATTAAAAACTATTTTTAGAAATTTTAAAACTAATAAAAACTATTTAAAATGATTTAAAAACTATTAAAACTTAAAATAATTATAAAAATTAATCTATAAGTGATAAAATTATTTTAAAAGTTGCTAAATTCCTATTTTAATGTATTTAACCTAAAAAAAATGTAAAAAGTTGGAAAAAGTAAAATTTTAAAAATAATAATAAAATAATATTAAAAATCCAAAAATTATAAAAAATTCTAAAAACTTGCAAACTAGTTTATTTTAACCTAAATAATCAGAAAATGAAAGTGAAATTATCAAAATACCCCTAATGGGCCCTCAAATGGGCCAAATCCAAAAACAGTCAACCTAAATGGGCTTTTGGGCCCAAAAAGTCAAACTTGGCCCAATTGACTTGGAAAAGCCCTATCTGACTTAAAATTTAATTCTAAGAACAAAACTCTAAAGGCCCAAAAGCTGAAAATGTGCTTATCACAGCTTATTGAACACCAAGCTTATTCTTATTGGGCTTTTCAGCCCATTAAGCCATAAGCTAATGCCATAAGCTCTAATTTGACACACAACCCTCTTTTTGGATGCTTAAGAGATCTGTCAAAAGAAATTTTCAATAAGCTCACTCAATAAGCCAGAAAATAGAAAAGCAAAAATCCACAAAACGACAAAATAGTCGTTTTTGAGAAATACTCAATCTCAGAAGCTCTAGTTTGTTGCAAAAGCTCACAAATAGCTTAACTAAGAATAATCAATCAAGAAAATCACAAAAAGCCAAGTAGAATAAGTTGTAGGAGCAAATAAGCTGGCTGAAAAAGCCAAATAAGCTAGTTTTCTAGCAAAAGCTTAACCAAAAGACTTGTAAACTTCCAGACTTGATATTAAGCTGAAAAAAATGATTTCTATTACAAAAACTAAGTTGTTGCATGTACCAATAAGCAAAACAGATTCAAATAAGCTGAAAACCAAGTTTGACCAAAAGTCAAACGCTGATAAGTTGAAATCAAACGCTGATAGGAACAAAGTAGGCGTTGACAGACTTAATGAAGTGTGAGAACTTGTTTTTCACCCTGCTGGTCAAGGTTTGAGTGCAAACCTTGTGAATCAAAGCTTACCAGTTGGGTAAACTTGATGTATTTTGGCACAAATAAGCCAATAAGCCAGTGAGCTTATGAGCTATAAACAAAGCAATCCAAATAGCCAAATATCCTCACAAGCAGCAAACAAATAAGGTCCAAGCAACAAAACAACAATCCTAATGCTAGAAATCACAATGCAACACCAAATGAGGTGGTCACTTTGCTGATGCAAATGACCACTTCAGCAGACTTTGATAAGCTATAAAAACCACAATAAGCCACCAAATTCAACAAGCAGATAACCAGTAGATAGCTTATCACCCAAACTATTCCCAAACCTGATTTCAGACCTTAGATCCAACTAACATAGAAGTTATTGGATCTGATGTGTTTGACCAAATTCAAAACCACTTTTATCAGATTTTTGCAAAACTCCAAATCTCTTTTCCAAACTTTCAGAAAGTGAACCAATGGCAAAAACTTGTATATTATGAATTGTTTAGACCACCCAAACTCAAAGAACCAAGGCACAAGGCCACAAGGCCTTGATAGCCAGTAATCCCAAACAACCCTTAATCAAGCAGTTAACAAAGGAACTTCTGATTTCTACACACAACCTATTGATTTTAATGATCAAAAACACTTAAACAATAGCAAATAACACAATCAAACTCAAAAATCACCAACTCAAACAATCAATACTCAAAATCAAAGCACCAAATCAAAAAACAGTCATAAACATGAAATTTTTAGGGGAATCTTAACAAGAGATTATACCTGCCTTCCACAACATCCTAGGAAGGCCAGCAATGCTCCTTGGACCTTGTTCAACAACTAGAACAAGACCAAGGTACTTCAAGGAAGATGATGCAACACTGCCTTGGTTGATGGTTCAAAGTAGAACCTCAAGGACTTGATGTCTTCAACACAAGCAGCAAACAACTCAACCAAGGGCTCTAATCCCTTCACAAGCTTGGTGTCAACAAGCTTGTAAGAGCTTATAGCTAATGGTCAAGGGTTAGTACACAAAATAACCAAAAACAGAACCTAGGATTTCAAGGTTTTCAAACCTTAAAAACCTTATGAAACAAGACGTGCCTTAACCACAAGATTAAGGTAGGCCTTCACAATCAAATGGAACTCATAATTAGGCTACTCAAACACCAAACTTTTAACTAAATCAAAAAGAGATTTCAAATTTTAAGAAATTCAAATTTTATTTAACTTAAAAAGGAATTACAAAGATTAATAGCCTAAAACTGGAACAAAAGCTCTCTCACATGTTGAGGAGTCTTTATATAGGCAAATGCCTGGCTACACTGTTCACAAACCCTAGCAACTGAATTCTCTAAAATGCCCTTGGTTCTTCTAGATGATTCGATGGAATATGCTGTCCAAAGTGATCCAAGACGTTCATTTCAGCTTTGATATGAAGCAAAGAGTTTATGCTGTTGATTTGGACACGTCACTTTGCTTGGAGGCCAAGTTGCTCTCTGATTGGTGGAAAGGGTATTGGGGTGGGGTCCATAGTGAGTGGAGATGAGGGTTTTATGTGTGGGATAGGTTCCTGCACATGTGAATCAAACGTGTGCCTGGGTAATTTGTTTTTACCCTTTGTTTTAAGTGAGATGGTAACTGGGTTCTTGGGTGAATAGTAAAGTCTTTGATCCGGTTTTGGTGGAGTGGGAAGTTGTTTGGCGCAAAAATGTGTTTAAATGTTTCATTTGCACAAGTTCAGCCCTTGTTCTTCCTTTTTCTTGTCTTTTGTGTTTTAAAACCAATCAGCGTCTATTTAAGCTTGTAACAACTTTCACCTTTTGTCACTTTTGGCACAAACTTTATAAAAAGTGTTTCAAGGGTTATATTTGATATTTTTGAATATTGCAAGGGCTGATTTTGAACATTGTTGATCTTCCAAGGTCTTCAATGTATCTTAATCTTCATGAGGGACCATTATTGGCAGTTGGGATTTGTTGAGGGACTAATCTTGCCATTTCTTCAAAGTTGAAGGACCTTTTGTGTAATTTTGACAAACTTAAGGGACCAAACTTGTAATTATTAATATACAAGGGTTTTAAGTGTCATTTCTTCAATAAATGAGGATCAATCTTGTTTGTCTTCAAGTCTTCAAGGCATTTTGTTGAGAATCCCATGATTAGGGCCCGGTTCTTTGTACGGCTTCGTTTCTCGTGTCCGTTTTTCCTTGTAACTTGTGATCTTTTGTTTTTTTCACGATATCCATACCTAAAATACACAAGTAAACAAACACAAGCATATATATGGTATTTTATGACATTTTTATGCATTTAAAGCCCGAAAAGAATGATGAGATCATGTATAAATGCCATCTCATCACTCCCCCATACTAAGCCATTGCCCGTGCCCTCACGCAATGCTAGAATAAATTATCTAAGCATCACCAAAGTTCAAATTTTATTAACCTTTATTGAAAATTAAAAGATTTGCAACATACTACGATGATGTGTAAAAACATAATGTATGATTTTCATCACAAAAAGTGACTTTTAGGGTCAAAGAATAGAAACAAGTAAATGCCCCTTAGAGTAAACTTCGTCATTCTTGATTGTCATACATTCCATGCTAAGTGCAAAAACAAGATCATTGTTGGTACAAGTCACAATGCTAACACTACTCATACGTCCAAATTGTGTAATACTTTTTCTCCCCGCAATCCTAGTTATTATAAAGGAAATGGATTACTAACATTTTTTTATCTATTTGTCATGGATCACAAGTGATTCATTTTGACTTATTTGAGTAGTTATTAGTCCGAAAGCAAAGTAGCACGATTTGATCAATAGTTAGCCGAAGGACAAAATCTTTTAAAACGGCTTCTCATGTATCTCCTTAAGTTCATATCTTGGCATAACTCGTTTCACGATTTGAGACCTTTCTCGGACCGATATTTGGCATGTACTTCATACTTCAAATCTTGGGAAGACGTTCTTGAAATTATGGTCTTCTCTTCATAAATTTGGAATTTCTTAACTTGACGTTTTTGAGAGATTCTTCATATAGGACCACGACTTCATCATTTTTCTTCAATCTTTACTTTGGATTTTGATATACAACGATCCGCCTCCTTTTTGGACTTGGATATATTTATCCTCATACCTTGTTAGGGTCTTTTTGGATAGACTTTCTCCATTCTTTAGGGGAGTAATTGCTTCTCGTCGTGTGTCTCGATCCTTCATATTGATTTAGGAATAATGATACTTCACATCATCTTTGGATCTTTAGCAAAAATAGAGCTCCTCATGCCTTGTTAGGGCCTTTTTGGATGATCGCCAATCTTCGCGTCCCGCTTCAATAAGTTATGCCTTGGCTATGAACTCTATTCAACCCCGAGCAACTTTTAAACGATCTTGCGCTAGAGGCTAAGTAACCTTTCAAATCGTACGACCTTACTTATTGCATTTATGATTTATTCCTAATGCATTGATCTTATGGGAAGAAAAAGCCACAATTAAAAACATATGAGTTTTTGAAAGAACACATTCATGTTCTACGTTTAGCATAATCACTTGTCTAACTTTATCATTTCTCGTTCTTCACTATATAAAGACCTCTAATTAAAGAGACTCGTGAATACTTAGCCATGCAAGTCAAAATTAAGCCAAATTTGGATTAGCTTTCATTAAGACTATATCAAATCAAAGTTTTGGGTTTTCAAGCCACCTATAGGATCTTGCACTTTCTTGGACTTTTTCAAGTTTAGAGAATGCGTTTTATAGTTCCCTTGATAAGTGACTTTCTAGAATCAATTATAGGAACTTGCGAAAAGTTCTTGTTCTTAACCCGTATGAATTAAGACTTTCGCGTTTTAAAGCTCCCTATATAAAAGTCTAGCAAAACTTGAATTGAGCGAGTTAAGAAATGAAAATGGCTCCAAATGCCCATCAAGTCAAAAATTAACCCTTATTCTACCCATCGGAAAATATACATTCGTGCCTTAAAAACACTTATGAAAACTAAGAAAAATTTAAAATTTGGCCATTTTTGCCATTTTTTAGCCTTATTAGCAAAACAAAACATTGAAAATTGGAAAGCGTGAGGGCGTAGCAAAGCAAGTATCTATTCACCCCCCCCCATACTAAAAGTAAACATTGTCCTCAATGTTTCGAGTCTAAAGGTGGAGCACCCCCATACTAGAGACGAAGAGTCGGATGCTTAGGATCTATCATGGAAAGGGTGATCAACAATATATCTAAAGCCGTTTATTAATTATGCTAAAAGATAATTGTTAGAACAATAAAGGATATGTCATGGGATCGTGAAAAACTTCTTCAAACGAACGATGGAGGCTCACGTAAACGAACACGATAGTCTTCAATCGTAGATGATGATGATGATCTAGATAACACAATCACAAACAACCACGAGACAACGAGTTGAAAGGGTACAAGTCCCCTTATTAGTGAATAGTGTGCATAAAAGATAAGCATGGGATCTCCCCCACGAGGCACCTCGTTTTTGATTACCGAGTCATGAGCTCGACTCGATCCCCTCAAAATGTGAACATTTAGGGAAAATCATGGTATGGTCAATTTTTGATGGGGCTTACATGATAAACAAGGCCCAAAAAGCAACCGGTATTAAGGACTAAGTCCTTAAATGATGCAAAATACCGGGGTCGAAGATGGCGTTCTCGTTTTCATTGGAAAAACAAATCAACGCCACTTCAACATGTGCCATAAACTCAAAGAGTTTGAAGAAAATAGATGAGAAGTAGAAGGGTGGGACAATTGGTAAGACAAACTTTTGAGCTACTCGAGGTAGACTCGCACCAAGCAAATAGAAAGATTTTCCATTTATTGCATCGGTGGAAGACCGAGATTTCCCTTTACATGAAATTCTGGGATCGAATATCTTGTCCTCGGTGGACCAAGATGAGGAAAAATAAGGGGCTTCCCCCATACTAGAACCACACAAAGCATCATCAAAAGGAGTAGACGAGCTTGTAGTACTCAAAACACGTGGTGATGACGGAGTTAGATTTGTAGAAAAATTAATTAAATCATATTTAAAATCTTTTCCTTTTTTATCTTTTGAACTCTCCTTATGAAAACCCTTTTTGATTATGTCGAAAATATTTGGTGTTTCTAAGACGATGTTAGTTATACTAAAAATTCTCACATTTTGAAACAGTTTTGGTTTTGGTGGTGGCAAGTTCTCAAAACGTTTATCGACGAAGAAAACCTCCCCATCGGGGTCTACATATTCATCATCCGAAAGATCTTTCGTAGAAACCGGCAACTTATCAACACTTTTCAAGAATGAATGTTCGAGGTGAGGCGAAGGATTTTTCGATTCAAGTATTGACGGTTTCTTCTTCGTAGGCTTTACACTCATAACCTCCACCGGCGGAGGAAATGGTAAGTTGTTTTTGGAGACATTTTCTAAAACTCTTGGTGAAAATTCTTTGCAAACGACATTGGTCGAATCACCATGGTTTAAAGTTGCAATAGAATAGACATGAGAAAGATTGGAGTTTTGTGTTGCATTGATGACAAGTTCTTCTTCATTGAAACGAAGGGTGATTTTTCGAGCATGAACATCGATAAGAGCTCTTGATGTATCCAAAAATGAGCGACCCAAAATGAGAGGAACTTTTCGATCGATAGGAATGTCTACAACGATAAAGTCAACGGGATAGTAAAACTTTCCGACTTTAACAAAAACGTCCTCGGCTACTCCACATGCTAAAATCGTAGAATGATCGGCCATCTCGATAGACATGTTCGAAGGAGTAAGAGCCGGAAGCGAAAGCGATTTGAAAATCTCGAGAGGCATTAAATTAATACTAGCACCAAGATCGGCCAAGGCGTAGCATTCCTCCATATCTTGAATTGCACACGGAATCAAAAATTTACCGGGATCACCGACTTTTTGTGGTATGCGGCTAAGAAAAACCGATGAACAACTAGACGATTGTTGTAACTTCTCTTTGTTGTTTAGCATACTTTTGAAGTTTGCGGCAAATCGAGGCATCATGATAAGAGCGTCGGCAAAACTTATGTTAAAATGCATATCACGAAACATTTTCATAAATAGCTCAAATTGATAATTGTTCCGTTCTTGTGCTTTCTTTTTGTTTCGTCTCGAAGGGTAAGGTAAAGGTGGTGTGGGTTGGTCATTAGGCAACGGCCTTGGAAACTCGGGTTCCACAATTGGTATTGGTTCAATCGTAGGTGTGGTATGAGCGGTACTTCGTGGGCTTGGAATTTGCTCCTTTTCAATCACAACCTCGGGTTCTTTCTCTTTTTCCTTCTCCATAGAAGTACTTGGACGAGAAATGGGTTCTTTGAAAGTTTTACCACTACGAGTGGTGATAACCTTCAATTCTCCTTTCGGGTTGTTAATGGTATCACTAGGAAGACCACCCAAAGAAGAGGGTTTACACATGATTGCTTCAAACATCTTAGCCATTCGGTCCTCAAATTTTGATTGCCTAGCATCCGCTTTTAATAACTCTTGCTTAATCTCATGTTGTCCTAATTCCATCTTTTGTTGGTTTTGTTGAAGACGTTGGACATTTCCTTCCATTTTGTTTGCATGAGTTTTAAGTTCATTAGCAAGTTCATTTTTAAGCTCGTTTTTCAATTCGGACCTTAAGCTAATCATCTCACGTTGCATGTTATCAAATTTAGCATCATTTGCTTTAGCATAATCCAAAAATTCTCCTTGCAAATTTTTAGTGTGAGCATTTTGAAAACCTTGTGTAGTGTTTTGAAAATCACGGTTTTGGTTTTGATTAGAGATTTGTCCATTCCGACTTTGATAATTCCCTTTGTTGTAATTGCGTGTGTTGCCTTGGTAGTTACCTTGGTTGTTGTTTCGATAATTGTTAACATTTTGGTTGGGTGGAGCTTGATTTTGGCGGGAACCTTGACCGTTTTGGTTGTAAGTTCCCGTTGCTACATAAGCACTCGAAGTGTTACCATCCGCGGTAATACACTCGGAAAGATCATGAGCTCCCCCACAAGATAAACAACTCTTAGCAACCGCTTTAACCGAAGCGGAATTGGAAGCTTCTTGAGCCTTCCAATGGGACATTAGATTAGCAAATCTATCAAAAAACCGATTTTCCTCATTAGCTTCATCATGTAAGGCGTTAATGCTACGAGACGATTGTGACGAAGATGACGAACCCATATTGGCAACACTCGGTGTGTTACGAGGGTTATAAACCTTAGATCTATTTTCAATGATTTGTAAAGCTTCATTTGTCGTCTTGCACAAAAAATTACCGCCCGCGGCGGCGTTCAAATAATCTCGTTCATGATCATTAAGCCCATTATAAAAAGTATCCACTTGATGCAATTCCGTAAAATCATGGTGTGGACATTCATGTAACATCTCTTTGAATCGTTCCCATGCCATTGAAAAACTTTCATTATTTCTTTGCACAAATCGTGAAATCTCATTTTTTAAGTGTGTTGTTTTAGATGGTGGAAAAAACTTGTTCACAAACTTAGAAACGAGATCGGCCCATGTCAAAATCGAATTTGGCGGTTCTTTCTCGAGCCAAATTTTTGCGGGTCCATCCAACGAGTATGGAAACAACATCATCTTAATGGCGTCATGTGGAACATCCTTAAATTTGCTAGTGGCGGTGAGACGGTTGAAATTCCTAATGTGGTAATGCGGGTTGTCTTTCTCGTGACCTCTAAACTTATTTGCTTGCAACATTGACATTAAACCCGTCTTAATCTCGAAATTCTCCGCAAGGATGGCGGGAATCACAATAGCCTCTCCAAAACCCTCGGTGGGTGCTTGTAGCAACTCCATCATAGTACGATTAGCCATGACGACTTCTTGTTCTACAATAGGTTCAACAATTGGAGGTTCTTCAACAATCAATGTCTCTTGATTGGTTTGCTTTTGAAGTCGTTTACGAGCTCGTTTTGCTTGATTACGAGTGATCATAAACTTCACGAAGAATGGGAGGTGAGCAAAGAAGATTCTTTTTGGGTGTTTTGCGAATTTTCAAATTTTTTTGTGTTTTTGATGATATTTAATTTTTTTGGATTTTGGTGTATCTTTGTAGACAACAATATACAAAATCTCTCCTCGAATCAAACTCTTGATTAAAGAAGCCTCAAAGGAATGAAAACGATCACGTTGAGTGAACGTCTTCCAATGACTTTAGAACTTTGGTGAACACCAATTTGTTCAAGAGGGTTTAATCACAAAGAAAACCAAGCAAATATAGTATACGTAATAATACTTTGGGCGGCAAAACCCTCGATTAGCCTTCAATCTCAAAATACTCACAAGCAAGCGGGGAAACGAGGCGGCGTGAAGCACTTAAGAGCCTTTTTCCTTAGGGTATATTTTATAATACCCGCCTTATACCCACCTTATAGTTTGTATTTTTCAAAATCGAGCTTCACGAAAGAATTTATCTATTTTTGCCTTTTTCTTTTTGTTTGAGATTCGAATACAATAATTAGGAGATCAAATCCCAATTAAGGTTGTGTTTTCACACTTTTGGAGATATTGTAAATTTATTGTGATACTTAATACAATATATTAATAATATTTGTACAAGAAAAACCAAGAAAACCGATAATACGTATTAGTAGAGTTCTACTAATACAAATACTATTTAAAAACAACAATGCAAATTAATCACGACACACCTCCCCGGTAGCGGCGCCAAAGTGATTGGAGTAAAATTACACCCTTTAGGAAAAAGGCGTAAAAGCGGTAAGTATCGAGTGATGATTTTAGGAAAAATCAACACTAATGACCCTTAATGGTGTGTAAGTTCGTTTCCCAAGGAGGTATATGTGTGTGACTAAGATGTACAAGATTTGAGATTAATATTTGGTTTAGAAGGGGATTAGAAGAGAAAATGACGAAGTCGTAAAAATAAAAATTAACTAAAAATCACTATTAGAAATTTAAGACGTAGAACCTAAAAAATCACCAAAAATAAAATAAATTCTAAAAATTACCAAAAATTCACCAAAAATCAAAAATAATAAACTAAGAGTTTACCAATGATCAAAACTTTTTCAAACCTTTTAAATAATTAAATATTCAATTTTTAAATGCTAATTAAAGCCCTAAAAATCAAATAAATTATCAAAAAGCCCAAATAAAGATTTTTCAATTGATAAACCTCTAAAATGACCTAAAATGATTAAAAACTATTTTTAGAAATTTTTAAACTAATAAAAACTATTTAAAATGATTTAAAAACTATTAAAACTTAAAATAATTATAAAAATTAATCTATAAGTGATAAAATTATTCTAAAAGTTGCTAAATTCCTATTTTAATGTATTTAACCTAAAAAATGTAAAAAGTTGGAAAAAGTAAAATTTTAAAAATAATAATAAAATAATATTAAAAATCCAAAAATTATAAAAAATTCTAAAAACTTGCAAACTAGTTTATTTTAACCTAAATAATCAGAAAATGAAAGTGAAATTACCAAAATACCCCTAATGGGCCCTCAAATGGGCCAAATCCAAAAACAGTCAACCTAAATGGGCTTTTGGGCCCAAAAAGTCAAACTTGGCCCAATTGACTTGGAAAAGCCCTATCTGACTTAAAATTTAATTCTAAGAACAAAACTCTAAAGGCCCAAAAGCTGAAAATGTGCTTATCACAGCTTATTGAACACCAAGCTTATTCTTATTGGGCTTTTCAGCCCATTAAGCCATAAGCTAATGCCATAAGCTCTAATTTGACACACAACCCTCTTTTTGGATGCTTAAGAGATCTGTCAAAAGAAATTTTCAATAAGCTCACTCAATAAGCCAGAAAATAGAAAAGCAAAAATCCACAAAACGACAAAATAGTCGTTTTTGAGAAATACTCAACCTCAGAAGCTCTAGTTTGTTGCAAAAGCTCACAAATAGCTTAACTAAGAATAATCAATCAAGAAAATCACAAAAAGCCAAGTAGAATAAGTTGTAGGAGCAAATAAGCTGGCTGAAAAAGCCAAATAAGCTAGTTTTCTAGCAAAAGCTTAACCAAAAGACTTGTAAACTTCCAGACTTGATATTAAGCTGAAAAAATGATTTCTATTACAAAAACTAAGTTGTTGCATGTACCAATAAGCAAAACAGATACAAATAAGCTGAAAACCAGGTTTGACCAAAAGTCAAACGCTGATAAGTTGAAATCAAACGCTGATAGGAACAAAGTAGGCGTTGACAGACTTAATGAAGTGTGAGAACTTGTTTTTCACCCTGCTGGTCAAGGTTTGAGTGCAAACCTTGTGAATCAAAGCTTACCAGTTGGGTAAACTTGATGTATTTTGGCACAAATAAGCCAATAAGCCAGTGAGCTTATGAGCTATGAACAAAGCAATCCAAATAGCCAAATATCCTCACAAGCAACAAACAAATAAGGTCCAAGCAACAAAACAACAATCCTAATGCTAGAAATCACAATGCAACACCAAATGAGGTGGTCACTTTGCTGATGCAAATGACCACTTCAGCAGACTTTGATAAGCTATAAAAACCACAATAAGCCACCAAATTCAACAAGCAGATAACCAGTAGATAGCTTATCACCCAAACTATTCCCAAACCTGATTTCAGACCTTAGATCCAACTAACAAAGAAGTTATTGGATCTGATGTGTTTGACCAAATTCAAAACCACTTTTATCAGATTTTTGCAAAACTCCAAATCTCTTTTCCAAACTTTCAGAAAGTGAACCAATGGCAAAAACTTGTATATTATGAATTGTTTAGACCACCCAAACTCAAAGAACCAAGGCACAAGGCCACAAGGCATTGATAGCCAGTAATCCCAAACAACCCTTAATCAAGCAGTTAACAAAGGAACTTCTGATTTCTACACACAACCTATTGATTTTAATGATCAAAAACACTTAAACAGTAGCAAATAACACAATCAAACTCAAAAATAACCAGCTCAAACAATCAATACTCAAAATCAAAGCACCAAATCAAAAAACAGTCATAAACATGAAATTTTTAGGGGAATCTTAACAAGAGATTATACCTGCCTTCCACAACATCCAAGGAAGGCCAACAATGCTCCTTGGACCTTGTTCAACAACTAGAACAAGACCAAGGTACTTCAAGGAAGATGATGCAACACTGCCTTGGTAATTAATTTAAACTAATTACCATCTAAAATATAAAATGGTCCACGATCCCCACATATTTAGGGGCGCCAAATTATTTCACACAATGGCGCCCAATTTTTATCAAAGTGGATAACTGCATCTTGTTTCAAGTAAATGTATATGTTACGAGTAAAACTATAATGAATGAAGTAATTATATACGGTTTAACCTATTCTTTGAAATAAACTTTTATATTTTATTCTTAAGCACTTTCCACTATACATTTTAATTGTCGACGATATATTTATTATTTTATTTACATTCATGTTAATCGAGTTTGGATCAATTTTTTTGAAACCCGGGTTTTAAATCGACCCGGTCGAGTCACCGGGTCCGGGTCAACCCGGGTCAATCGGGTCAATCCGTGTTAACCCGATTTTCTAAAAAAAAAATATTTCTTTTATTTTTAATAATTAACAAAAAATTATATATAAAAACTAAAAAGGTTCAACTATATTAAAGATATAAATTGTTTACCAACCAATATAATATATAAAAATAAAATTTCGTCACATATACGTAAAATTTTCATTTTTTTTTTAAAAATCCGAAAAAGATCAAAACCCGGCCGGGTCTCGAGAAACGGGTTGACCCGGGTCACCCCGAACTAAGCGGGTCGAGCCGGGTCTCGAAATGTGAAACCGGGTCAATATGACCCGTTTTTCGGCCGGTCTAATATTACACCTAGCTACTATCTTTAAATAGTACGAGTAAATAAGTTACATCCTTAATATTTGTATTCACCCACAAAACACCCACGTAAGTTTACCCACCAATAAAATGATATTTGTATTTCGTGGGTAAATATCATTTACCCACTAAATTAACCGCAAATATAGCCACAATAAATCACGACGTGAGTAATTCGAGGGGAATGTTTTGGCGCCAATTATTTACCCACGTATTTTACACCAGAAATATTTATGTGGCTATTTGTGTGGGTAAATTCGTGGTGAATTCGAGGGAATATAAAATCGAATTTGAAAGTCACTAATTGTGGGTAACAAGTGGGTATTATGTGGGTAAATTCCCTCCAAACAATGAGTGTGGCTAATTTTCGTGGGTATTCATCTGAATTTTTGTAGTGCAACTTGAACCGAATTAATCAACTATAAGCTCTTCTTCGAGAATGATAGATCGATACGCCGAGATCAAAGAAAACATAAAAGGTTAGAATAATAAGCAATAATTAATAAATGATTAAGAGATTTAATTAAAACTAATAGATCTAAAATATTTTTTTAAGGTTTTATAAAAATACTTTAAATTTTTAAAACTTAAATCTAATAGATCTAAAAAAACTAATTAATACAAACTAAAAGTGCTTAAATAAAAAGCTAGCTTATAAATAAGTCGTAAGCCTAAGCTTAGGACTTATGAGATTTAAAAAGCCAAAAAGCTAATAAAATAATTACTCCACAAATAAGCTAGATCTACTAAAAGGCAACAATAAGCTTGAAATAAAATTAATTATTCCAAACTTTATATAAATCTAATCTTATTTGGAAAAAGTTATAAAAACTTATCCCAAAATAATAAGATAGATTATTATAAAATTTAAAAAGAAAGGAAGAATGAGAATATTATGAAACTAAAACTTGACTTTTATTAAAAACTTGAAGATTTCAAAGCTTAAAAAATAAAATTACAAAATATAAAACTATATGAAAACTAAGAGAAACTAGAAAAAAACTTGAGCTCAAATGGGATGGGGGGAGGCTTTATATAGGCAGCCAACATGGGGGTATTTTTGTAATTTACTAGCTATTTTTTCTTGGAGAGTAAGTTGTTGGAGGCCAGCTGTTTTTTTTTCTAGAAACATGCGGGATCATGTGCCCATCATTGGGCTGACACACTCCTTTTTTCATTGTTATCAACGTAGTGCCACGTGTCGCTCTCCCATAGGCCAGCCGCCGCTGACAAGTCTGCAGACCTGCCACCTCGTACTGACGTGGCGGCGCCACCGCCACGTGTCATCACCCTATTGGCCAGCCGCCACTGCTCCTCTGCCACCTCTGTGCCGCCCTGCCATGCCAGACCTGCACAGTTAATAAATGGCAAGCTGCCGCCACGTGGATGCTGACGTCACCCGGTCTGGACCGGTTTGAACCGCGTATGGACCGAAAGTGAACCAGGACTGGTCGAAACCGGGTCTGGTCTGAACCGGTCAACGGTCGAGTCAACGGGTCGGGTCAACGAGTCGGGTCGAGTCCGTCACGTGGACCACTCAGAGAGTGCCACGTGGCAGCTGGAAAATTATCCCAGCTTTTTGCCTCAGCCAGGATTCGAACCCTGGTCTTGGCTGCCAAAGGTGAAGTTGCTAGCCACTGCGCCAAGCAGACCTTCATGTTTATATATACAAAACAAAGTACTTGACCCCTTTTGTGGCTTGGTTGACTGGCACATTGACCCCCTTTGACTAGTTGACTAGCTTTATTAATTATAAATAATAATAATAATAAATAATATTACGAAATATTAATTTATTTTTAATAAAAACTTTATTTTATTTATTTTATTTAATTAATTTTCGGAAATTAATTTATTTATATTATTTATATTATTAAATTATTAAAAACTTTATTTAATTTAAAAACTTAATAAACTTTAAAAATTCATAGAAAATAAACCGTAAAGAGTTACGACGCGAGGTCGGAACTGTTCGCTTCGTAATTTTATGATCTTCAATGTGATTTAATAGTGGATGACTTTGGAGATTGGCAAAAATGGTCCTTGTTGTACAATCTTCATCAAATCTTCAACCTTAGCTTTCCAAACTTCATTCTTTTGGCACTTTTTGGTTCTTTGACTTTATCTTTGGCTTTTTCTTCGATAAATGACCATGAAATCCCGTGTTTTCTTTCTTTTTGATCTTCTGTACCTATTTCACAACAATAACACAAACCACGCATAATTCCGACATTTACGATATTAAGTACACGTTTTGGTCTTGTTTTTCATTGATTTTAGTGGTAAAAGGATAAGTGTTTACACACTTATTAAGTCCCCTACACTTGACCATTGCAATGACCCCATGTAATGCATAATTTTAAATCATAAAGTTACATTTTCCTTATAATTAACCCATCTTGGCCTTTATTAAGATATACTATTACTACTACGGCAAAGAGATAAAAACTTTAAAGGAAACAAAAGTTATAACAATTTATTAACTTGGAAATTATTTTATGGAAGAAACTCGTAAAGAATTCTAAGACTTAAATTAGAGCTTTGGTGTCATGAATATTAATCACCCTCATGTTTCACGTTCCCCATGCCAAGCTTAAAAACAAGATCATTGTTTACCATAAGTACTCAAGTTAAAACCACTTTTATAAGACAATTGTGTAATACTCTTTCTCCAATTCATAAGTTGTATCTCTAGCTTTTAAGGATTGTCATTCACCCGTAGGCTCATTTGACTTATTTGATAATTATTAGTCCAAAAATGAAGGCAAAACGGTGCAAACCCAACACTCAAAACCTAACCTCGTCCTCAAAAACGTTGTCACTAAAGTAAGTCCACATCAAGGATGATTTAACACGATTTGGGGAATAAATTCCCGGACCCAAAATTTGGACAATAGTACTACTTATTAATTATTCCTCGAAAGTCATGTTGACTTTTTGTGGACTTTAGCAAGTTCACATCATATACCCTTAGGCTCTTTAAGATGTAAAAGTGCTCCTCATCTATTGTCCACACCCTAAGGCTCCTTGAACGATAAACAAGGGAATTTATTTATGATCAATTTTTATTCAACACTTACCATGCGATACACCCTAAGGCTCTAATGACAAGGTTCGTGCTACATGCCCCACACCCTAAGGCTCCTTAAGGTCATGTTTTAATATTATTCTTTCTTTATTTATGATATATATAATAGGCCAAATTCCGCGGTCCCATGGTCTGAATACTCCTACTTAGTGGTTATGATCCACCTTAGTCGGAAGTCCACAACGCTGGCACCCTCAATGTGTTCATGCTTTAATTACAAGGAGTTAAAAGATTTGGCTAAGAGCTAAGATATCAAATCTACACCGCAAAAATCCTCATTTATTAAGTAATTAAATATACAGGCGGGAAGAAAGAGCCACAAAAACTCATATAAGCAAGAGTTAACCCTTAAACTTATTATCAACTCTATCATCTCTCGTTCTCCACAATTAAAATCTCAAGGAATGAGACTCGTGGATGCTTAGCCTAATAAATCAATTAAGGTCCATATGGTTAAGGATACTAGCTAGAGTAAACTTGGATAAGTAAACTCGGGTTGAGTCAAAATATTAACGACGGGCCTAACATATCAAAGACATCTAAACTTGTTAAAACCATTTTATTTTATTTATTTATTTTATTTTGACTATATTCTTGAAATGGAAAATATAAATACGATGCGACGTCAATAGGAAAGAAAATAAAAATAAATGGAGATACTACTAGGCCAAAATAGATCAAAAATTTGAAAAATGTTGAAAAATTTAAATTTTCCGGTTAAATGAGGTTAAATTCATGGAAAAGTCCACTAAAATTCGATAGAAGTCCCCCCTACACTTAATATAAACATTGTCCTCAATGTTTAAGCATGTGGGAGAATAAACTCCCCTACACTTAGGACATTGAGTACGTTGTTTAAATCGAGCTAAGGAAGAGACAACTAAAGTGATTACATTTATTCATCTTATTTATATACATGTATGAATCACAATAGTAAAAACTTATCGAAGAAATTGGGTACACGGGAACACGGGATCACGGGTCGCGTCAAAAGCACCAAAAGTGGATCATGAAAGCACACATCCCTGCACAACATCACAAAGCACAACCTACTCGGCTCCCCCTACACTTATGGTAGAAAATAGATAAAAAAATAGATCATCGGGTTGCCTCCCGAGAAGCGCTTGTTTTTGTTAACCGAGTCACGAGCCTGACTCGACCCCGAATTAAATGGTCCATGGGGAAGCCTCTAATGTAATACCGGGATCAAAAATCTTATCCTCGGTCCCGGAGGAACATAATAAATGAGAGGCAGGAGGATAAGTCTTGAAGGGTAGAAAAGTCCTCTCAAGATAAGAAAAGTAAGTGAAGTCTTGATCCACGGGTGGTGGGGTGGGTAAAGGAGACAAATTGTCATCCCCCAAAGACAATGGATGGTCACTATTCGGCAAAGCCGTAAAGGTATCAATCATAGAATGGTCAATGCCACCTCCCGGGTCAAAGTACTCATCCTCGGTAATAGGTTCTAAAGGTTGGGAGGAAAGGTGCTCGGGAGGGGGACTTGGGACAATATCTTCATTTATAAAATTATTAAAGAGAATGTCCCCCTCCGTGTCATCATCATCAATACCCGGAGGTATTGAGAGATTTTCGATTTCTTCCATATATGGGTCATTATTCTCAACGGGAGTAAAAGACGGAGGTAAAGATTCATTGATAGGAGTAAAATTCAACGCTTCAATTTGAGAAATAAGAAGATGAACTTTCAATAATTTGTCGCGAAGAATAACGTCTTCCACCTCATCTAAAAGAGCAAGTTCATCGGTGAACTTCTCATAAGTCGGAGAGAATAAATCGTCATCGCCCGCATCTCCCGGTGGAAATGGGTGAAAAGGAGAAATTTCAAACGTAAAATCCTCATAACATAGAGAAATGTCATCCGTAAGAGAGACCTCGTCCGTAAGCTCCGCAAAAGTCGGCACATCACAAACTTCATCAAAGAATTTGTCGAGACCAAAATCACTAATCTCACTCGATGTATCACAATCCTTAGATGCATTTGGGATATCGAGAGAAGGAATTACAATTGCACTAGGATGTTGAGCAACAAGATCATTCCAAGAAATAGAATTCTCATCGTCATCATCATCATAATAGTAAGAACGCACAAGAGGAGGAGTAGAAGCACTAAGATTAGATACGTGCTCTTGTTGGCTTTCGTCATGCGAACTAACTTTGAGTTGTTTTAAGCTTTCTAGAATTCCATCCAAACTAGTGAGTTGTTCCTCAAAAGAAGGTTGATGAACGACGGAGTATTGTGGGGGTTCAAAATGTTGAAAACCGTAACTATAGCACGGATGTGGCTCATAATTCATCGGTTGAAAATAAGAAGTATCGTGAGGGCCCCCACAATAGTTGCAACACGGGTATGGAGAAAAACCCCGTGCATGTGGCGGATACGAATCCTCATATATGGGAGTGGTGAAGTACGAATTGGTTGTATTGCAAAGTGGACAAAATCCAAGTTGTGTATTGTTGAGATGATAGTCGCATCGCTCACATGTACACCATTGACATGTTTGATAACCATTCCATGGTCTCCCACATCTTACGCAGTACGAATCCATGAAGAATTAAAAATAAGAGGGGTAGAGAAAAGAATTAAACACAATAGAGGATAAAGAGGAGTATTTTTGGTGTAATACTTTAGGAAAAGTATTACTTTTGGATTTTTTTAATTTTTTTGGTGCAAATCTTAAGAAAGAATTTGCTTTTGATGATTTTTTATTTTTTTTTTGTATTTTTATCTTTTTGATTTTTTATGTTTTAGATTTTTTTAACAAGAAAAATAACGTTCAAAATCGAACGGATCCCAAAATCCAAATCGTCAATCGTAACGAGCGAAGCGGCAGCGGCGCCATTTTAATATACGAATTTTGCAATTCTTTTTAGATCTATTTATCGTTCCTCGACTCGACTCGAATTGACATCCAATTTATACGTAGAGATTAATTGTTTTTGTTTAATAATACTTGTTTGGTATCTATTTCTATTTAAACGCAAAATGGGAAAAATATGTAGGCTAAGGAATATATATAAAAAGTAAAGCTCAATTAATTCATGTAAAATTACAACTAGAAAATGCAAGAAATTTAATCTATATGAAACTAAATAGATCTACGATGCAATAAAATTAAACTAAAAATAAAAAAATTAATTATTCTATATGCAAATTAAGCTACGTGCAACACGTAATATCAAGCAAGAAAAATTTATAAAAAATGAAAATCTAAACATTTATAAACTTAAAATTAAAGCATAAAGCTTTAACCTTTTTAGCTTAATAACCTTATTAGATGATAAAGCTTGAAGCTTTATACACTAATAAGCTTAAAAAAAAGAAAGAAAGGTTTAAATTTTAAACTAAAATAAGTTTATTGAAATAAAAACTACTTTTTAAAACTATTTTTAAAACAAACAAAATAACTTTAAACAATTAAATTTAAAACGAATTTAAAATAAAAGAGATAAAATTTTGAAAACAATTTAAACAAAATTATTCTATAAAATTAAGCTACAACGATTATGCTAGAAATTTAAGAAAGTAAGAACGTAGTACCCGTGGTCCGTAGAAAACGCTCTAAACAAACAACATCAACAACAATCAACAATAATGGCCCGTAAAGTACTCGGCCTCCCAAACCAAACTAAAGAAAGTCGAAACCCGAACTTGGCCCGTAAAGTACACGGCCTCCCAAATCAATCTCTAACCAAATCAATTAAACCATATCAACTTGAACCAAATTAATCAACTATAAGCTCTTCTTCAAAAATGATAGATCGATACGCCGAGATCAAAGAAAACATAAAATGTTAGAATAATAAGCAATAATTATTAAATAATTAAGAGATTTAATTAAAACTAATAGATCTAAAATATTTTTTAAGGTATTATAAAAATACTTTAAATTTTTAAAACTTAAATCTAATAGATCTAAAAAACTAATTAATAAAAACTAAAAGTGCTTAAATAAAAAGCTAGCTTATAAATAAGTCGTAAGCCTAAGCTTAGGACTTATGAGATTTAAAAAGCTAAAAAGCTAATTAAATGATTACTCCACAAATAAGCTAGATCTACTAAAAGGCAACAATAAGCTTGAAATAAAATTAATTATTCCAAACTTTATATAAATCTAATCTTATTTGGAAAAAGTTATAAAAACTTATCCCAAAATAATAAGATAGCTTATTATAAAATTTAAAAAGAAAGGAAGAATGAGAATATTATGAAACTAAAACTTGACTTTTATTAAGAACTTGAAAATTACACAGCTTGAAAAATAAAATTACAAAATATAAAACTATATGAAAACTAAGAGAAACTAGGAAAAAACTTGAGCTCAAATGGGATGGGGAGAGGCTTTATATAGGCAGCCAACATGGGGGTATTTTTGTAATTTACTAGCTATTTTTTCTTGGAGAGTAAGTTGTAGGAGGCCAGCTATTTTTTTTGTTACATTCATCCCCTTCTAGAAACATGTGGGATCATGTGCCCATCATTGGGCTGACACACTCCTTTTTTTCATTGTTATCAACGAAGTGCCACGTCTCGCTCTCCCATAGGCCAGCCGCCGCTGACAAGTCCCGTACTGACGTGGCGGCGCCGCCACCACGTGTCGTCACCCTATTGGCCAGTCGCCACTGCTCCTCTGCCACCTCTGCGCCGCCCTGCCATGTCAGACCTGCATATTTAATAAATCATTAGTGACACGTGGCGAGCTGGCAGTGGCCAGCTGCCGCCACGTGGATGCTGACGTCACCCGGTCTGGACCGGTTTGAACGGGGTCTGGACCGGAAGTGAACCGGGACTGGTCCGAACCGGTGGTCCGAACAGGGTCTGGTCTGAACCGGTAAACGGTCGGGTCGAGTCAACGAGTCGGGTCGAGTCCGCCACGTGGACCACTCAGAGAGTGCCACGTGGCAGCTGGAAAATAATCCAAGCATTTTGCCTTAGCCAGGATTCGAACCCTGGTCTTGGCTTCCAAAGGTGAAGTTGCTAGCCACTGGGACCGGTTTGAACCGGGTCTGTACCGGAAGTGAACCGGGACTGGTCCGAACCGGTGGTCCGAACTGGGTCTGGTCTGAATCGGTCAACGGTTGGGTCAACGGGTCGGGTCGGGTCGAGTCCGCCACGTGGCAGCTGGAAAATAATCCCAGCTTTTTGCCTCAGCCAGGATTCGAACCCTGGTCTTGGCTGCCAAAGGTGAAGTTGCTAGCCACTGGGCCAAGCAGACCTTCATGTTTATATATACAAAATAAAGTACTTGACCCTTTTATGGCTTGGTTGACTTGCACATTGACCCCCTTTGACTAGTTGACTAGCTTTATTAATTATAAATAATAATAATAATAATAATAATAATAATAATAATAATAATAATAAATAATATTACGAAAAATTAATTTATTTTTAATAAAAACTTTATTTTATTTTATTAATTTTCGGAAATTAGTTTATTTATATTATTTATATTATTAAATTATTAAAACTATTTATTTAATTTAAAAACTTAATAAACTTTAAAAATTCATAGAAAACAAACCGTAAAGAGTTACGACGCGAGGTCGGGACCGTTGGCTTCGTAATTTTATGCTCTTCAATGTGGTTTAATAGTGGATGACTTTGGAGATTGTAAAAAATGGTCCTTGTTGTACAATCTTCATCAAATCTTTATCCTTAGCCTTCCAAACTTCATTCTTTTGGCACTTTTTGGTTCTTTGACTTTATCTTTGGCTTTTTCTTCGATAAATGACTGTGAAATCCAGGTTTTCTTTCTTTTTGATCTCTTGTACCTATTTCACAACAAAAACACAAACCACGCATAATTCCGACATTTACGATATTTATTACACGTTTTGGTCTTGTTTTTATTGATTTTAGTGGTATAAGGATAAGTGTTTACACACTTATTAAGTCTTAAGTTCATTAGCAAGTTCGTTTTTAAGCTCGTTTTTCAACTCGGAACTTAAGCTAATCATCTCACGTTGCATGTTATCAAACTTAGCATCATTTGCTTTAGAATAATCCAAAACTTCTCCTTGAAGATTTTTAATGTGAGCATGTTGAAAACCTTGTGTAGTGTTTTAAAAATCACGTTTTGGTTTTGATTTGCAACTTGTCCATTCCCACTTTAATAATTCCCTTTGTTGTAGTTACGTGAATTGCCTTGATAACCACCATTTTGGTTGTTGTTTCGATAGTTATTAGCATTTTGATTTGGTGGAGCTTGATTTGGGCGGGAACCTTGGCCGTTTTGGTTATAAGTTCTCGTTGCTACGTAAGCACTCGAAGTGTTACCAGCGGCGGTAATGCACTCGGAAAGATCATGAGCTCCCCCACAAGACAAACAACTCTTATCAACCGCTTTAACCGATGCGGAGTTCAAAGCATCTTGTGCTTTCCAATGAGTCATAAGATTTGAAAACCTATCGAAAAACCGATTTTCCTCATTAGCTTCATCATGTAAGGCATTAATGCTACGAGACGATGACGACGATGACGAACCCATATTGGCAACACTCGGTGTGTTACGAAGGTTATAAACCTTAGATCTATTCTCGATAATCTTTAAAGCTTCATCGGTCGTTTTGCACAAAACATTACCACCCGCGGCGGCATTCAAATAATCGCGTTCATGATCATTAAGCCCATTATAGAAAGTATCTATTTGATGCAATTCCGAAAAATCATGGTGTGTAATGTAACATTTCCTTAAATCGTTCCCATGCCATTGAAAAACTTTCATTATTACGTTGTGTAAACCTTGAAATCTCATTTTTCAAATGTGTTGTTTTAGATGGTGGAAAAAATTGGTTCACAAACTTAGAAACGAGATCACCCCGTGTCAAAATCGAATTTGGCGGTTCTTTCTCGAGCCAAATTTTTGCGGGTCCATCTAACGAGTATGGAAACAACATCATCTTAATGGCGTCATGTGGAACATCCTTAAACTTGCTAGTTGCGGTGAGACGATTAAAATTCCTTATGTGGTAATGCGGGTTGTCTTTCTCATGACCTCTAAACTTATTTGCTTGTAACATCGACATTAAACCCCGTCTTAATCTCGAAATTCTCCGCAAGGATAGCGGGAATCACAATGGCCTCTCCAAAACCCTCGGTGGGTGCTTGAAACAACTCCATCATAGTACGATTAGCCATGACGACTTCTTGTTCTAAAATAGGTTCAACAATTGGATTTTGTTCTTCAATCAAAGGAACTTGATTTCCTTGATTTAGACGACGTTTACGAGCTCGTGTTGCTTGACTACGAGTTTGCATACACTTGACAAAGAATGGGAGGTGAGCAAAGAAGATTCTTTTTGGGTGTTTTGTGAATTTTCAATTTTTTGTGTTTTTGATTGTTTTTAATTTTTTTGGATTTTGTGTATCTTCGTAGACAACAATCTACCAAATCTCTCCTCGAATCAAACTCTTGATTAAAGAAGCCTCAAAAGAATTAAAACGATCACGTGGAGTGAACGCCTTCGAATGACTTTAGAACTTTGGTGAAAACCAAATTGTTCAAGAGGGTTTAATCACAAAGAAAACCAAGCAAATATATATGATACATAATAATACTTTGGGCGGCAAAACCCTCGATTAGCCTTCAGTCTCAAAATACTCACAAGCAAGCGGGGAAACGAGGCGGCGTGAAGCACTTAAGAGCCTTTTTCCTTAGGGTATATTTTATAATACCCGCCTTATACCAACCTTATAGTTTGTATTTTTCAAAATCGAGCTTCACGAAAGTATTTATCTATTTTTGCCTTTTTCTTTTTGTTTGAGATTCGAATACAATAATTAGGAGATCAAATCCCAATTAAGGTTGTGTTTTCACACTTTTGGAGATATTTTGTATTGATTGTGATTCTTAATACAATATAGTAATAATAATTTCACAAGAAAACGAAAAAACCGATAATACGTATTAGTAGATTTCTACTAATACAAATACTATTTTTGGTTAATATTAAAAACAACGAGACAAATTAATCACGGCACACCTCCCCGGCAGCGGAGCCAAAATGATTGTAGTGTTTTACCACACCTTTAGGAAAAAGGAGGTAAATAGGGAAAGTATTAAATACGACGATTTAGGAAAACCAAGTATTAATGACCCAATGAAAGTTCGTTTCCCTAGGAGGTATATGTGTGTGACTAAAATGTGACAAGGTTTGAGATTAATATTTGAAAGAAGGGGATGAGAAAATAGAATGACGAAGACGTGAAATTAATTACTACGACGACTAAACGTAAAACCGTAAAAATAGCTAAAATAAAAATTAATTCTAAAAATTCCCAAAAATTCACCAAAAATTAAATTAAATAAACTAAGAGTTTACCAATGATCAAAACTTTTTCAAACCTTTTAATTAATTAAATATTAAATTTTAAATGCTAATTAAAGCCCTAAAAATCAAATTAATAATCAAAAAGCCCAATTAAAGATTTTTTAATTGGTAAACCTCTAAAATGACCTAAAAAAATTAAAAACTGTTTTTATAAATTTTTAAACTAATTAAAGCTATTTAAAATGATTTAAAAACTATTTAATCTTAAGATAATTATAAAAAATAATCTAATGATGATAAAATTAATCTAAGAGTTGCAGAAATCCTAATTTAATGTTTTAAACCTAAGAAAAATATAAACAATGTAAAAATGTGAAATTTAAATTTAATAAAAAAATAATATTAAAATAATATTAAAAACACAAAAATTATAAAAAATTCTAAAAACTTGCAAACTAGTTTATTTTAACCTACATAATCAAAAAAAGAAAGTGAAATTATCAAAATACCCCTAATGGGCCCCTAAATGGGCTAAAACCAAAAAAAGTCAACCTTAATGGGCTTTTGGGCCCAAAAAGTCAAACTAGGCCCAAATGACTTGAAAAAGCCCTATCTGACTCAAAATTTAATTCTAAACACAAAATTATGAAGGCCCAAAAGCTGATTTTGAGCTTATCACAGCTTAAAATGTCAACAGCTTATTCTTATTGGGCCAATAAGCCCATTAAGCAATAAGCCAGTGCCATAAGCTCTGCTTAAACACACAAACTTCTTTTCAGATGCCTAAGAGATCTGTGAAAAGAAATTTTGAAAAAGCACACTCAATAAGCCAGAAATAAGCAAAGAAAAATTTCACAAAAGGACAAAATAGTCGACTTGGAGTTCTAGACCACCTCAGGACTTGATTCAACTTGCAAAAGACTCTAAACAACTTAATTAAGCCAAATAAATCAAGAAAAGTTCAATAAGCAAAGCCAAATAAGCTGGATAAGCCAATAAGCACTTATGAAAAAGTCAAATGAGTTGGTTTTCTAGTCAAAGCTTAAAGTCAACCCTCCAAATGCTCCAGTATGGACAAATGGGTCAAATAAGGAGAACCTATTACAAACTTAAAGTTGTTGCACGTTAAAATAAGCTAGAATAGCTTATTGATAAGCACCAGTAGAAATAACACTAGCAGTGGCTAGCAGCAGGGGAAAGGAGTTCCCACTTCTTTGACTATTTGACTTGCTTTTTTAGAGAGATCCAGTTGGATTCAAATGGAAACAAGGGTACCCTTGTGATCAGTGAATCACCAGGAGTCTATATCAACAAAGAAATCACAAATTTGTTCACTCAATAAGCCAAAAATAAGCAAAGAGTCCACAGATATTGCACAGACCTTGAAAATAAGCAGTTATGAAAAAATAAGCAGTTTGAGCATGAATAAGCCAGCCAAATTGAACTAAATGCATAAACAAGCTATAATAAAGTCTAATAAGCACAACTAAACTTGTTTCAAGCAATGGATCAAAGTAAGTAAGCAGATTCAAGCACCAAAAGTTACTGATTAGCAAAAGTGATTATCCAAAATCCTTTTGCTGATCTATTTGACCACCAATCCAATTTTAAGCCTTCAAATCTATTTCCCTGATTAAGTTAACCAAAATTTAACACTTGTTAACCCTAGTCTACCCTTAGATCTAGGTGTCCCCAAAATTTTAGCCAAAATTCCCAAGTAAAACTAATTTTATGACCTTTTGATTGATTTGGTTGTTCAAGCCCACAAAACTTGCAGATAACCACCCCTTAAGAACAGATAAACATGTAACAACTCAATAGAACCAAGAACAACAACAAAGGAAGCCTTAAATCCCTTTGAATCAGTTAACCCAAACACCCCTTTGGAATCTGATTTTGCAATCTTCCAAAGGATTGTTATGATTTAACCTATCAAACAAGATCTAATCAACCCTAACAACACTTAATCAATCTCAGAAACTCAAATCAAGCATAAAAACACAGATCCACAACAAAACATGTAAAATTAAGCAAAAATCAGAAAAATGAAAAAGGAGAGAGATGCAAACCTCCAAGACTCACATCCAAGCCTTGGAATGTTTGAGCTGAGGTGCTAGCAAAACAAGCACCAACTTCCTTGTACCTGCTAAGATCAACAAACCATAATGATGAACAAATAATGGAAAATCTGATTTTTTTTTAAAACAAGAGTTTTATCCCATAAAACCTTTCCTCAAAAACCACAAAACATGAATATGGAACTCAGATTTCAGCTATTCAATCACCAAACTTTTATAAATAACAAGAGAGAAAATCACAATCTTCAGAAAACTCAATTTTATTTCAATAAAAAGGAATTACAAAGATATAGCTAAAATCTGGAACAAAGGGCACATCACAAGTTGAGGCTCCTTTTATAGGCATTAGTAGACGATTCTAGAATAGAAAATACAAAGAAAACCCTAGCTAGAAATTTCCAGGAATGCCCTTGAGTGCTTGTTGTTGAGCTGTCCATTTTGATCAAAACCGTTCATTTATGCTTTGGGGTTAAGCCTGAGTCTAAGCTGTTGATTTGGCCACGTCAGATTCCATGGAGAGGAAGCTGTGTTTTCATTGGTGGACGAGGTTGAGTGTGGGGTCACTTGGGTAGTGGGATTGAGGGTTTTGTATGTGGGATGTGTCTTTGGGCGTGTGAATCAAGTGTGGGTATGGGTAATTTCAATTTACCCTTTGTTTAAGTGAGTGGTAAATCTAGGTGGATGAATGGTGAATAGTAGAAACTTTGATCCGATTTTTGTGGGATAAAGTTGTTTGGCGCGTGTTTGTCTAGTTTAAACTTAGGGAAATGACACAATAAGTCCTTGTGTTTTGGTGAAGGTGGTAAAACAAGTTTTTAAGCCTTCTAACCCATTTTCCTTTGTTATTTAAGTTTTCCACTTCATACTTTTGGCACAAAACTTTGTAATAAGGGTTTTAAGGGTTTGTTTTGCCAATTTTAAATATTTGAGGGACTGATCTTGGACATTCTTAATCTTCAAAGGTCTTCATTGTATCTTTGACTTCATGAGGGACCATTATTGGCAATTTAGAGTTGTTGAGGGACTAAACTTGCCAATTCTTCAAAGTTGAAGGACCATTTTGTAATTTTGACAATCTTAAGGGACCAAACTTGTAATTATGAATATACAAGGGTTTTAAGTGTCATTTCTTCATATTTTAAGGATCAATCTTGTACATCTTCAAGTCTTCAAGGGTTTTTCTTGGATAATTCATGAACTAGGGCCCGGTTCTTTGTGCGGCTTCGTTTCTCGTGTCCGTTTTTCCTTGTTTCTTATGATCTTTTATCTTTTTCACGATATCCATACCTAAAACACACAAGTAAACAAATACAAGCATATATATGGTATTTTCATGACATTTTATGCATTTAAAGCCAGAAAAGAACGATGAGATCATGTATAAAAGCCATCTCATCACTGCACTTAATGATGCATAGGGAAATCTCATATTTGAGGAAGTATCTCCCGCAACCCGGTATTGGTTAACTTACACCATTGAAGGTAACAACAGTTAATCCATGTACCTGGACATTTGATTATAAAGTTAATACTCTTATTATGAATAGAACATGGCATCATCAAAATCAAAACTAAGTTTGGACTTCAATCTCTGAGTTTATAGCTTAAACTAAAGGGAGCTTAATATGCAAAAAAATCATTACTACAATATTGACGCCATACGCAATAGTGAATCCAATCTTTGAGTTTGGACTTCAATCGCTTACATGAATCCTAAACTTCATTCACTACAATAGTGACACCATACCTCTTATTATGAATTACAAATTATCCTTACTAGAGTTTCACCTGTTTCAGGTCTCTGAAGGTATATGTAACTCATTCACTACATTCCTCGCCGATATCCTGAAACCAAACTCACTTAAAACCTAATTCATTAAAATTAAATGGTCATCGTTGTGGGTTTCTAACATGGTTCCTTAAAAGTAAACCGATCAACTATAGTTTGAGGTGGTAGAGCACACCTGGTCTAACAGAAATTATGAGGTTTGAACCTTAGAATTCGTGCAAGAGTGTTAGTTACTCGATTGGCAGTTAAGCATAAGAAGTAAGTCTATAGAAATACGATCAAAACTTGTTCGTGAGTTTTACCTTCAAGATCAAAATTGGTTTCCACATGATTTTCCCTTGTATTTGCTGACGGCTTAATGAGGTGCATGGAGCACCAAGCTGCTTCTTTATCTATAAAACACAACACTTTGATCAGTATATTAGCTCCATACTTCCAAGAATTAAATGAAGGCAGAGTTGTTGTGGAAGCATGTGGCACACTCTTTCTTGAAGTCGACACGTGTAAAGTTTTATTCAGCCTCATTTTATTCAGCTTAGTAATACCTTTTCAGCTAACAGAGATCGATCTCACCCGAGAAAAGATAATCAAAAAGACAAAATCTAGTGATGTTAAAGATAAACAAAAGGAAGCGGAATCAAAGAATGATGTTTATGAACCAACAGCATGTCCAAATGCAGAAGCAAGCAAGCGAAAGAACAAAATTAGAAAGAAGGATAAATTGAACGAAGAAGATGATATATTGAATGTCGATTTTAATTTAGAATCTGAAGAATCAGAACCAAATTACATCCAGTCATTGTCCTATGCCAAAATTCTATGCTCAGATCAAGAAAGTTTTTTCATCTCCATTCACGCTTAAAATTACTTGGCTTGAGGTTGATCCTGAGAAGTCTCAAGAAATCGTTTGGACATGAGAAGGCTTGCCTGTTGCTTGTGATAGAAATAAGTGTGGCGATACAGAGCGTACAAGTGACCTCCTCATGTTCTCTCATCATATAACATATGAGAAAAGCAGTAAAAGGTCTTCTTTTTTCGTTTACCCCCGAAAAGGTGAAACTTAGGCTCTTTACAGACATTGGGATTTTAAATGGAGCTCTGACCTGGAAAGCCATATGGAATTTAAATATGAGATAATTTTGACAAGGAAAATGGTGTTCTTGTATACTATATGGTGAAAATGGCAGGTTTTGTCAGTTTGTTTCAGAAAACAGGTTGGGGAAAAATATGCTTGTCAGGAGAAGGTTTTTGTAAATAGTTAAGATGAATACATTTACTGTATATGTTTACTTACTTTTATGTTTGTTAGAAGTATTTAAAGTGATGGTCATATAATATACCGTTGCGAAGCTCGTGGAAAATGCTACATAATGGTGTTGAGAGTTCTAGTATAATGTTATGTATGTAGCGGGAATTAGTCCAGAACACTCAAATGAGGAAGGCCTTCTAAAATTTACACCTGTAGTATAAAAGGCCCCTAGCACCTCATTTGAGTGTGTGTGTCTTCCATTTTCATTGTTGGTAGAGAGAGAAACTTATGTCTTTCTCTCATTAGGAATTCACAACCTTTGTTTTTTTCTTTTTCTTCATCTAATCTAATCTTTCTTTTTTGGTTTAATCTTGTTCTTCATCATCTCTATTTCTTGTTCTATAAGTCGTGTGTTACGTCTTACAAGTGGTATCATTCGCTAAGGGATTCGTGGATTGCTTCTTGGTGTTGTTTTTGGTTATTGGTTTTCGTGAGTTTTGGACCAAAAACCTCACGCTTTTAAAATTTTTTCGTGTTTTTGAGAGTCCAAGTGATCCATATATCTTCTACATAGTTGTGGTAGAGTTTTGGGTGCTTTGGGTTGGTTAAAATCACGGATTTCTTGTCAAAAATCTCATTTTTTTACCAAAAATCTCGGAATAGTACCGTATTGCGATTGGAACCCATCGCAAAGGAAAAGGGTTTATCTTTGCGATTAATATTACGATTGAGATTGCGACTGGGTGATATTGCGATTGAGATTGCGACTGGTTATTGTGATTAAGATCGCGACTGGGTGATATTGCGAATGAGATTGCGACTGGTTATTGCGATTGAGATTGCGACTGGTGTTATTGCGATTGAGATTGCGACTGGTAATATTGCGATTGAGATTACGACTAGTGTTATTGCGATTGGGATTGCGACAAGGATTGCGACGGGCATTGCGATTGGGATTGCGACAGAATTCCTTCCTTATTGTGATTGGATTGCGACAGAACTGTGACATTGCGATGAGACATTGAGATCTGTTTGGTTAAATTTTGTTCGAGTATTTCTAAGACTTAGCCACTACCTAGACTTGTCCCGGAACATAGTTTACACGAACATTAAAAATAAAAAAAAAGAGTTAAAATTTTTTACGTCAAGTAAAATCAAATTTTTTCCCTACTAGTTGCTTTCAGAAGTCATACACGTTTTGTAAGAGATCTTGAAGGAATTGATTTGTTGAAAGGAAATCGTACCACCAACCTTTACACCATTGATCTTTTTCAAATGTCTGCTGCTTCTCCAATTTATCTCATGGCCCGGGCCACTTCAACAAAGTCATGGTTATGGCTTCAAAGGTTATCTCATCTCAACTTCGATGCCATCACCCAACTTGCGAAAGATGATCTCGTTACCGGTCTTCCAAAGTTTAAATATACAAAAGACCATCTTTGTCCTTCCTGTGAGCAAGGTAAAAGTAAGAAGAAGCCTCACAAACCCAAACCTGTTCCCAACTCAACGAATAGGTTACATCTCCTACGTATGGATTTATGTGGCCCAATGAGAATCAAAAGCATTAATGGAAAGCGGTATGTTTTAGTAATTATGGATGATTATTCTCGTTACACATGGGTTCATTTTCTTGCATCAAAAGATGAAGCCCCTGATGTAATTATTAACTTCTTGAAGAAAACATCAGTACTACTGCAAGCCCTGTCATTATTGTGAGAACGAATAACAACACATAATTCACCAATCAGAAATTGAAAGCTTATTTTGACGAAGTTGGGATTTGTCATCAAACTTCAGCTGTAAGAACTCCAGAGCAGAACGGAGTTGTGGAACAGAGGAATCGTACGTTAGTTGAAGCTGCTCGGACGATGCTTCTCTCCTCCAGTGCACCATTATTCCTTTGGGCCGACACTATAGCAACTGCATGTTATACTCAAAACCGCTCCATTATTCACACCCGTTTCAACAAAACACCTTATGAGATCATTAATGGAAGAAAACAGGATATTTCATTTTTACATGTCTTCGGTGCATTATGTTATCCGAAGAATGATCGTGAATATATTGGTAAACTTGAACCTAAAGGTGATATTGGTTTTTTCATTGGTTATTCTTTAACGGCTTGTGCTTACAGGGTTTATAATCGAAGGACAAGAAAGGTAATGGAGACTATGAATGTTACCTTTGATGAACTCTCGGGTATGGCCTCTCAACATAGAAGTTCACATCCTGAGCTTCAAGGTCAGACTTCTGGACAGTAAGTTCAGGATTCGCGCTTCAATTTGCACCGTCAGCAATCTCATCGTTACAACCCTCGGAACGTGACTTGGAAGTTTTATTTGGGCCAATCTATGATGAATATATGGAGGGTCCTTCGTCATTTGGTGTTCCTCAAAATGCCCCGGCTGCACCTGCTACGGTAGATCTAGAACCACCAATTGCATCTACACCAACGGCATCCGTTTTTGCACCATCTACGTCAACCTCAACCATATTGACTCCAAACATTCCAACCACTTCTCCGACTGCTGACGCAACTCAACAACATTCTCAGCAAATTCCTGCTCATGTTCATCTTCAGAATGAAATAGCTACTGAAAATGCAAACAATGCGATGCTCAACAAACACGAGTTTGTTAATCTATTTACGGCTTCCACAAGTTCTACTCAGCCTTCAACACCATATGTGGATCCGTCCAGCTCGCATCAAGTTTCTCATACACTTCCACATTAACACAAATGGACTAAGAATCATCCTTTGGTTCAAGTGATTGGAAATCTCTCACGACCAGTCTCAACACGAAATCAGCTGCGTACCGACGGTGATATGTGTATCTATGCACTATCAGTCAGCTCAATGGAACCAGCAAGTGTGAAAGAAGCAATGACCGATGCATCATGGATTGAGTCTATGCAAGAAGAACTCAATCAGTTCATACGGCTTGATGTATGGGAGTTAGTACCTCGACCGGACAATATCGATCCCCTCACTCTGAAATGGTTATTCAAAAACAAGATGGATGAGGAGAAAACGGTCATTAGGAAAAAGACTCGGTTAGTCGTGAGAGGTTATAAACAACATGAGGGAATTGATTTCGCATAATCCTTCGCCCCGGTTGCTCGAATGGAAGCTATTTGGATTTTCTTTGCATACGCAGCACACAAATCATTCACTATGTATCAAATGGACATGAAGACGACTTTCTTGCATGGGCCGTTAAAAGAAGATGTGTATGTATGTCAACCTGAAGGTTTCATCAATACCGAACATCCAAGCTATGTCTACAAGTTGAAAAAGGCAATTTATGGTTTGAAACAAGCACCGAGGGCATGGTATGACGAATTATCATCATTTCTTCTACATAATCACTTCAGCCAAGGAACCATTGATCCAACGTTTTTTATCAAGCACTACAGCAACGACATCTTGGTGGCTCAGGTCTATGTAGATGATATTATATTTGGTTCTACTAACCCAAAATATTCCATATTATTTGCCGACCTTATGAAAAGTCGATTCGAAATGTACATGATGGGGGAAATGACGTTTTTCTTGGTCTCCAAGTTCACCAATCCCCCCGTGGTATTTTCATAAATCAGTCCAAGTATGTGCTTGAGATTCTAACGAAATTTGGCATGGAAAAATGTGATCCTATTGGTACTCCAATGGACACTAAACACAAGCTTGATTTGGATAAGAAAGGGACATTTTTAGATGCTACAAAATACCAAAGCATGATCAGGTCCCTTATGTACTTAACCTCAAGCTGACCGGACATTGTGCATGCTACTTGTTTATGTGCTCGGTACCAGGCGAAGCCAACCGAGAAGCACCTCAAGGAGGTTAAAAGGATCTTTCGTTATCTCCGAGGAACCATTAACATGGGTCTCTCTTATACGAAGGATTCTCGGTTTAATCTCGCTGGTTTTTGAGATGCCGACCATGTAGGGTGTCATGATACATTCAAGAGCACTTCCGGTGGAGCACAATTCATAGGCGAGAAGCTAGTGAGCTGGTCATCAAGAAAACAAGACTGTACGGCGTTATCCACCGCGGAAGCAGAATATGTGTCTCTATCCGTGTGTAGTGCTCAAGTCCTTTGGATGAGAACACAACTCTCGGATTATGGCTTTCACTTTAACAAAGTTCCTATTTATTGTAATTCACAATCAGCCATAGCCATATCCTGCAACCCGGTCCAACACTCCAAGACCAAGCGCATAGCTGTCTGATTCCATTTCATAAAGGAGCATGTGGAAAGAGGAACGATCGAACTGTACTTTGTCAAGACGGACTACCAGCTAGCCGACATCTTCACCAAAGCTCTTTCTCAAGAAAGATTTGAATTCTTGGTTTGTCGACTTGGTATGCGTAGTTTCACTCCAGATGAACTTGAACGTCTTGCACATTCGCAGTAACCTTGTATATCTATCAGAAAATCAAACTACAAAAATATAAAACCTATAAAAACAAAATAAAAAATGAGAAAATCTTTCAAAAATACCAAAAATATGGACGTACTTAGAAATGTTGTTCAATAACGACACGGGTACGTATATAAAGTTCGAATGAGAGTTCAAATGTTTTCAAAACATGTCTTTTCTATTTTCTTCTCATAATGGCTTATAGTCACATGTCAGACTATAACCCGATCCCCAAAGAAAGGAAAGTCTTTGACTTATCCTCAACAACGAGAAATTAATTTTTCTCGGTCATGGGCTTATATCAAAACATTCAAAGTTTTAAGCTCATTAACACAAGGAAAATGTTCATTTATGTACATTATTCCTTAACAATGTGAAATAAGTTTTCTTTGGTTTTTGAGCATAATTTTTCAAAGTATTTCAAAACTGTGTGCTCATATACTCCCCTAATTTTAATTAGAATTTCTTTTCTAGGGGGAGTACAAACTTTCATGCAACATTATTCTCTCCATGTTTCATCACTAGTTTCACAAAAATTTCAATGTCATGCAATTTTTGAGGGGGAGAATAGTGATTAAAATGTGTTATCTTGGATAAGATCTTTGATATAAGTGCTTTCTCTTCCTAATATGTGCAAAAACCTTTCCTTTTATGAAGCACATATGTAGGGGGAGCGTTTTGGTGATACAAAAAACCTTCAAGGTGTAAACACTGATCTCATCAACACCTTGATTGCTTTTTCAACAGGTTTTTCTGGTTACGATATATATACCCTTCAACACATTAATTCACGATAGTATTTGTGTCAAAAGGTCGTTAGGTATTCTTCCTATGATCCAACCAGAACCGGAGGGATCTTCCCAGGGACAATCCATTAGAATTTAGATGTCCTTAGGAAAGATGGAGTAGTTGAGTGTACGGGAAAAATGCCGACTAATGACTTAAGCTAGCAGTAGAACAATCACAACAAGGTGCTAGTTATGACGTCTTGGTAAGCATTGAAGGGGTTGAAGAATGAAAAATAAATGTAAGGATAAAGGGTGTAAAGAAAAAAGCCCTCCATACAGCGGAAGACTCGTTGGTGTTACGGGATAGCACGTTACTCACATCATAGACAACGCTTAAAAATCGCGTCGTTTAATAATAAAGCATTTCCATTCATAAATATCAAATTTACATAGGTCCTAAGTCATAGTATTTCATACAATTTTTACAAAAACATTTGAATAGAAATTATTGTTTAAGTGCTGGCCATGAATTCTTGTTGTCTTCCCGAGAATTACCTTCAAGTACCTGAGATAAAACATGTTAAAAGAAAAGGGTCAGCGATAACGCTGAGTGAATTCATATAGTTTAATAAAACCATTAATATATCATCGGTACATAATTATTACCGAAAATCATTTTATACAAATCTTTATAATAGGCCATAAATAGCCAAAGTCATTTTATACAAATCCTTATCAAAAATCATAATATAGGCATTTTCCTTCAAAATCATTATACGAGCCAATGTCGTAAAAACATCATACAATACGTCTTATGACGTTGTATAAAGTTAAATAAAAATCGTTATATGAATATGGTTATGTAAAACCAAAACACGAACATAAAATCAATAATAAGACCCTGTATTGCTAGTCAGACAATATATCATAATTCAATGCATAAAGCAGTATTTTCGTTATTTTCGATTATTATAAGCCGCATGACATTGTCACCTTACTAAACCAAACAACGGGTAGCTAGCCCGAAACTCAATTTGCCCATCTAAGTTAGCGTGTCGTCACAATAATCACGCTTGTGTAAATCTTTTCATACATAAATTCTCTTACCAATCAATGTGGCACGACGGGGATCAACCGTCAAGGCGCGAACTGGGGTGATCGTCCCCAAATAGTACTATTATATGCATAAGCGTCTACCAAATCCCGGTAGTTCACAATTCATGCTAATGGGACTTTTAGTGACATAACCTAACTTTAATAATCCATTTCATTTGACACATCGAGTCATATAATCATTCATCGAATCATACAATCATTCGGGTCCAAATCAATAAACAAACAATCGGGACAACTAGTGTCCTATTTCTTAAAAACTAACATGTTATCTCCCTCGCGGGTTTATAAACATTTCATAAAAACATTTAAAAGAGTGTGAGGCTATGAACTCACGTTGATGTGGGAAAGCGATTATCAGCGATTTGGATGTACGGTACGTGCTTCAATCACGGAAACCTAGACAAATAATACTCGTCTTAGACTTTTGTCCAATGACTTTATCAAAATAACAGTTATGTATATATATGATGACTTTATACATATGATGATGATCAAGTGGGTTTATATATTCTCATTCACTCATTTTTGTGTTATGTGTTGACAACTTTTATATTAGTTTACTAGTTTTACCTATTTACATGTTTTAGGTCCAACAAGCCTTTTATAAGTCCGTTAACTTGTATTAATCCATTTTATACTTTTGTTATCATTATTATACTTTACATGTTGGGCCCAAGTGGGTTAAGGCCAATAAGTAAATTTATAAATGTTTTACTAACTAGTCGGGTTTATAGTCCAATAAGGCTACTGTGGCCCGTTAATGTCTATATGTTGTAAAGTTCGGGTTTTATCGGTTTTTACTTGTTATATAAGTTCATATATCAGTATGTGAGTTTATAAAAGTTTATATTAGACGGGTCCGACCGTCTAAGTTTTACTTGACAAAAACGTTAATCTTTCGGTTTTAGCCGAAAAGACGTAAAACTTAGTATATAGTTTTATAACTTGGAAAAACATTTATATTTATACTTTATATAACATAATCTATTTTAATATCAACATTTATATAACTCTTTTATTATAATCATTATTAACTAGTGGAATTTGTATTTATATATATTTTATATAAATTTTTGAGTGCTTATATTATATATTATTTATACAAAATCAGTCCTAAAAATCTAGTTTACTAAAATGATCATATCTAGAGTTCTACATGGAGATAGAACCCCAAATGTTTGTCACAGAAACTACATGATATGTGCTTCATTTTATTCCTGTATAGCTACTGATGAATCAACTTCTAAGTATATTATAAAATTCGACCAAAACAGTGTAGTCAGATTTGCACTCTAAACTTGTTTTGATCATATCTCACTTATTTTGATGATTCCATTGCATGACCAACTCTCACATGTGTATGACATATAACACTTACTGTAAATGGATTCCACCATGAAATTTTATCAGTTTATAACTTGGTTACTTACTGTTTTTACACAGCCAACAATCTATTATATCTAAAGATTTAGTCCCTTCATTGAATGGGCAGTAATGATGTTATTTTGGTTAACTGATTTATGCTTCAAAACCCTCAAACGAAACCTAAGGCATACAAACGGTTTGGTGTTTCTGAAGTCATTACTCCAGGATCATATGAAGAGATACAAACGATTTGCAGTTATCTAATCATTACTCAAGCATCATATGAAGAGTTGCTGGAGTTACATCGTTTAACAATTGTATAAATTGAATACAAAAACGGCCAAAACATAATACATCTTCCGTTTCTTTGATATTTTGATAGGTATCCATTATGTCGAAAAAGGCTATTGATGGAATGTCCATGGACGCTAAACAGCCCAATGCTGAATTGAAAACCTGTATTGACAAAAAGAAAAATGTTGGTGAGCCCAAAGATTGTGGCGTAGGCAAAGCTGTTGGTGAGTCCAGTAACGGTGCTCAGCCTACAAACGAGTTGTTCTTGGATGATCTTTTTGTTGATGTTATAGGCACAATTATAGTGATGTTGTGTAGAATGTGGGATGTGACTACTACTATGAATCATTATATAAGCACTGATTTTGTTGTATCTGATGCAAAGGTATATTAATGCTTTATTATATGTTGTAGAGTATATTTACTGTGTCAATGATATGAAATCTTACCAATTGTAATTGTAGGGTAGGGCAATCCATTGCAGTGCTAAATCAATAATAGCTCATAATTTCCTCAAGTTAAAAGAAGGGGTTGTTTATTCAATAAAAGATTTTGTCGTAAAGAAGAATAAGGATAGTTACCGTATATTCAAAGATCATGAGTTTATGCTTGAACTTGATGGTTCAACCTCTATAAGAAGGTCTTCTGTTAAGCCCGTTGGCTTTGTGAGGCATCCTCTTCAGTTAGAAGAACTTTGCAACCTGGAACCTACAGATGGGAAATACTTGATGGGTAATATTTTTTATATGTTTTTTAATTATAATGTGTATTATGCTTTTATTCATGTGTTGGTTTGTTAATCACAGATGTTGCTGGATATGTCACAAATGTTGGCAGAACTAACAATTTAAAGACAGGATCAAGAAATCTTGACTTTTACATTTCTGATGGAAGGTTAGCATAACCGTCTCTATTTGTAACATTTTCTCGTGTTATTCAGCCTATAATGAAAATAACTTTTATTGAAACAGAAACTTACGGATACGTGTCACACTCTGGGGAAACCTTTGTGATACTCTGATAGAGAAGAAGACGAAACATTCTGGCCTGTTTCCAATTGTTGTGACTTCAGTTAGTGCTAAAATATACAATAGTAAGCAAGAATTTATTTTTCTTAATATATTATGCATTTACAAATTATTGCAAACGTGCTTAGATATTTTTATTTACCTTTTACCTTTTAGATAAGCTACAACTATCAAGCAGCTCCTCCACGCTTTTGTTGGATGATCTTCAAATTCCTGTTTTGAAAGATCTAAAAAGTCAAATTCGGTAATTAAGCACGGAATTTTTATTTTCATGTATACACTATTGCATGTATCGCATATTGCCTAATAATATGCTATAATTTTATATTTATGTTCCAGTGATGATGAAGAAAGGTTGGGCCCGGAAGTTATGTATATTGATCCCTCCCAGCCTAGACATGGAACATTAGAGATTCTATTGATATGGGCGCACAACAAGAGTAATGATGTATATTTCTTCCTATTAATTTTTATTTATATTTAGATCAGAATTAATAATAAAATTCTATTGCTTTCATTACAGACTGTAGTCTTCCATTGTCGGGTCAGGATTGATCATATTAGGACAAGAAAAAGGTGGAACTTCCCTTCCTGTGGTAGTGACACTTGCAAGAAGGGTATAACTCGCAAGGATGGAGGATTTTGGTGTGAGGCGTGTTGCAAAGCTGTAGAGTATCCAGTTTTAAGGTAACGATCAGTTTAAGAATGAATTACATTTCTTTTGTAAGTATTAGTTTAAGAATGAATTATCTTGCAACTTAAAAAAGTTGTTAATTAAAATTGACTATGCATCAATCATTTGTAGGTACCGTCTTGAATTAGATGTATCTGACAAGACATCGGCTACAGTGATTGTATTTTTTGATGAGGTCGCTAATCAATTGGTCAAGTGTACCGCTGAATCAATGTGACTTTCAGAACGAGGTATCATGATACTGTATAATTTATAATTCATTGAAGTATAGTATAATACTTACTTTGGTATACAGGATGGTAATGGTGATCAGAACTTGCCCAGGGCTTTATTGAATATCATTGGTGGCATCCACACTCTACAGCTTAAATCTCACTCTTACTTTGAACATGGGAATTATGAAAGTTTCACATGTTGGAAGATTATTCCTGATGAGGTGATGGATAATACTGAAACTTCAGCTACTAATGATACTCCCTCTAATGCTCCTTCTCCTTCTAAGAATGTTAAGTCTTCAAAGTTGAAGCGATTGGCAAACCAACTGTCCGTACCCACACCTGCCAAAAAATCAGAGGAAAAAAAGCTAAAAGGTACCATATAAAGGAACTTTATAATAATTACAATATCATGATCAAGACTTATTATTCACATGATATGCTTCTTTCTATTGTTGCAGTATTCAACTCGATGATATAGATGATGAAGTCACATCTATTTGTGATGAAAATGAGAATGCTGACAATGTCGACTCTCTTGCTAACTCTCTTGCAGTATCAAAGCAAAGGCGAAGGTTTATCTCAAAAATCCTTTCGCATATTTTGACACTAACTTTGTATTTTACTAATTTAATTTCCTCTATTATTCTTTCAGGAAAATAGTCTATGACTCAGAATCTGAATAGATACTCTGATGTGTTTCAAGATTGAAACAATGGCAGAAGCTTCTTAAGGATTAGCTTTAGGGAAATAAAACAGAAACTTGAAATACATTTGGTCTTTTATTTGTTTTTAATAATTTGGGATATTGTTTTTTTCGGAAATATTTTGGTTTTTTGTTTGATTTTGGTATGATCATAATCTTTTTATCGTGCACTATAACTCGACAAATTTAATTGCCTCAGCAAAAACTCAAGAAGGTTAATCATAAAAATCCTTTTTCATATTTTGATTCTATTTTTATAATTAACTAATTTATTTAAGTCTATTATTCTTTCATGAAAAATGATCTATGTGTCCGAGATGAAGACGATGCTGTTCTTTATTTCAAGGATGAAGCCATGAAAGACATTGCTAAGAGATGAGGTTTAAGGGAATATAACATAATCATGAAAAATGAACTGCCACTTGAAGAAGATGCTATCAACTATTTTGTTATTAGTTTTATCTTTGTATTATCCTCTATCAACTATTTAGTTATTAGTTTGATCTTTGTATTATCCTCATGTTCATTTTGTTTCTTCCTGATTAATTTATCATTCAATAAAATTAATATTCATTAAGATGTATTTAAATCTTATCTTAAATTAACAGTTTCATATTCTCAACATTAATTCAAATATTGTAACTCTACTATCATTGAATTACTATATATACAAGTTATCATACCTACCTTAGCATATAATCTAAGCATGTCAACACAAACACCTAATTCAAACAGCAAAGAGATCAAGGATCAAAGTTTAGCAGGAATTACAAAGACTATAAACAAGCATGGTGAAAAAGTTGCACCAGTAGGAAGAAGAATCATATCGCCTTCAAGCATGAAAAGTAGAGACACATACGAGTCGCTTATTAACGACTCAGTTATTCGCAAGCGTCGGAAGCTCAACATAGAACACCCAACAACTCCATAGACTATAAGCAAAAATGGATTAAATAAGCAAAGCCCATCAGCATTAAGCTTCTATGTTATACCCATTTTCCAATTTGAATAAAAGATGTTTGTTTCAATCATGTTTTGTTTCTCTTATTATTTGCATCTGTTTATATTCTTATAACTGTAAAAAACATCATCTGGCAACAATTATGTCTTCCAATTATATAAATAAGTTTGTTTAATTAACAATGTCTTAAATAAAGCTTTAAATTAAGTTCGTTTAATTAATACTCTTATGAACAAAAATTTTGTTCTCACAATAAATATAAAAATTCAGTTAAATAATTCCAAAGGTCAAGTATTGAATAGACTGAATTACAAAATGTAGTTTTTAAAAATCAAACATCATGTTCATGTAAATCATTTGACATTTCTGAAATCACTATGAATCAAGGTATGTTTAAATTTAATAATTTCATATATTTAGTTTTTTAATCTATATAAAATTCTGTTTATTCTAACCAAACAGGAAGACATCCTATCACTAGCCATCCACCATCTTTATCAAACATGCTTAATAACTTCATCACAATTCAATCGAAAACAACTGTCATGCGCGATGGAACCGTGCAGAATTATTGTGGTCTGACACTAACAAACAATCTTATTCAAGAAGGAGGTAAAGGAAGCAATACACATTTACCTATTCCTAATGTAACAATAGCAGGTATTTTATTTAGCTATATATTTTCCTTTCAAAAAAACAATTAAAAAAATACCTTTATTCAATTATATATTCCAAACATGTTCTTTCCAAGAACCTCCCGTCATCGAACACCTAGAAGGGTACCGAAACAAGCTGGGTTAACATCTAAAGGTAATTTTTATTTATATTAGAATTTAAAAAAAAATTGTAACTAAAATAACAGCCTAACCTTCAATATAACATCAACCAGGAGCTCCTGTATCCTATAGTAACCTTGGACCTCCATCCTATCAATGTCGGAACTGCCACGCAAGAATGTGGTATGAGGAAAGAAATAATAAAAGTCATAGACCTGTCAATCCAACATTTTCTTTATGTTGTCAAGAGGGGAAAATACTCTTACCTAAATTCAAAGCAACACCACCACCTTTAGACTACCTTCTTGACTTTGCTAATTCTGCTACATCAAAATTTAGAGAACAAATTAGGATTTATAACGGCATGTTCTGCTTTACATCATTTGGAGCTAGAATAGATCATGCATTAAATAATGGAAGAGGGTGTATACATTTAGGATAAATGGTCAAAATTATCATCGTATGGGTTCTCTACTTCCGCAAGAAGACCACCAGCCAAGATATGCACAACTTTATTTTTATGATACACAAAATGAAGCAAAGAACCGGATGTCTGCTTTTCTAAATAACGAGATAGGAAATGAAGTGAATGCAACAATTGTATCAGACTTGATATCCATGTTGGACAGATTTTGTCCAATTGCAAAATCATTCCGAATGGCACGGGATTGGTGCCATTCTCATCAATCTGTCAATTTTGAATTACACCTTCTTACTGACCGAAAATCTACAAAGCAATATAACGCCCCAACTGTGTCTGAAGTAGCAGCGTTGATCACAAATTATTTTGGGGATGGTGAGCCTATTAGGGATATTGTTATCAATAGTAAACGTGAAGGCCCCCAAAGAATCTCAGAGTTACATCCATCCTACATGGCACTACAATATCCACTATTATTTCCTTATGGTGAAGACGGTTTTCATGAGAAAATCCATTACTATAACAACAAGGGCGCACGGAAAACAAAGAGAGGGTTTGTTACAATGAAAGAATACTATGCATACATTATTCAACAACGAGCTAACCAAGGCAATACTTTGCTAAAATGCGGACGCCTTTTACAACAATACTTAGTTGATGCTTTCACCGTTGTTGAGGAACAAAGACTCAAATGGTCGAGAAATAATCAAGATACCATGCGAGTTGATCTCTATCACAATTTGAATGATGTCGTTACAAGAGGAGACACGAATGCAGCCGGACTTGGAAGAAGAATAGTTTTGCCATCAAGTTTCACGGGAGGTCCAAGATATATGATGCTGAATTATCAAGATGCGATGGCCTTATGCCGAACATACGGCAATCCTGACCTATTTATAACTTTTACATCAAGTCCTACATGGCCAGAGATTGCAGAAATGTTGGCTGATATTCCTGGGCAAAAAGCACACGATCGTCCAGAAATTGGAACTCGAGTTTTTAAAATGAAACTCACGGAAATGTTAGATGATCTGACGAAAAAAGAAATTTTTGGCAAAACACGTGTAGGTAATAAATTACTTCAAAAGTTCAATCAATATGATCATTTCGCGATAATTACTAAATTTTGCTAATATATTGCAGTTGTTTATGTCATTGAGTTTCAAAAGAGAGGACTCCAGCACACACATATACTGCTATGGCTTGCAGAAGAATATAAATTTCAAAACGGCAAGTCAACTTGATGATATCATATCAGCTGAAATACCATGCCCAAAACAGGATCCAGATGGATACAAAGCTGTGACAGATTTTATGCTGCATGGCCCGTGTGGTAAAGGTACAGCATGCAACATTGAGGGAAAGTGTTCAAAACGATACCCAAAGCAATTTAATGCAGAAACAATACTTGATGAAGATGGTTACCCAGTTTACCGTCGAAGGGATTCAAAAGTTAGTATTGTTAAAGGAAAAATCACATACACAAACAAAAATGTGGTGCCTCACAATCGATATCTTCTGCTCAAATATCAGGCCCACATCAATTTTGAATGGTGTAACAGGTCAAAAGCATATAAGTATTTATTCAAATACTTAAACAAAGGACCAGATCGAGCTACAATTGTTGTTCAAGAGAACGTTCAACACAATGGTGAGGGTGAACCAGATCAGGTAATGGTAGTTGATGAAATAAAAAATTATTTGAGTTGTCGATATTTAGCTCCATGTGAAGCTGTATGGCGGCTATTCTCTTTTGATATTCACTATTCTTACCCATTTGTAATGAAACTAAATTTTCATCTACCGGAGCAAAACGCAATAACATTGCGTGATTCTCAGAATTTACCAGCACTACTTCAACGAGAGGAAATTAAAACAACCATGTTCACATAATGGTTTGAATTAAACAAACGAGATATGGCTGCTCGAAAGCTGACGTATGCTGAAATTCCAGAACACTATGTGTGGCATGAACGGGAGAGAGTTTGGAAACCTCGAAAGCAAAAAAATGCATAGGCAGAATCTATTATTCAAACCCAGCATCAGGAGAACGTTACTATCTCAGAATGTTATTGAATGTTGTCAGAGGTCCTAAAACATTTAAAAAATGATGACAGTTCACAAGACATTATATTCAACGTTCAAAGAAGCATGTTTTGCATATGGTCTTCTCAATGATGATAAGGAGTGGACACACGCTATAGAAGAGGCTCGATTATGGGCATTAGCACCACAGCTACGAGATTTATTTGTTACGATATTACTTTTTTGTGATGTAAGCAGACCTGTCAAGTTTTGGGAAGAGAATTGGGAAACATTGTCAGAAGATATTTTGTTTAACAAACGAAATCTTTACAGATATCCTGATCTACAGCTCTCAGAAGAACAAATAAAGAATTACTGTTTAATGGAGATTGAATCCCTGCTTAATCGAAATGGCCGATCATTAGCAGATTTCCAGGATATGCCGCGCCCGAATACAAGTTTGCTAATAGCTATAGATAACAGATTGATAAGAGAAGTAATGAATTTCAATATGAAAGAAAGCAAAGTAGAGCATGATAAACTTCATTCTCAATTGAATCCAGAGCAAAGGGCCATCTACGAAGAAGTTATTGATTCTATAAGTAGAGAGAAGGGACAATTTTACTTTGTGTATGGACCTGGAGGAACAGGAAAGACTTTTGTATACAGGACACTCATATCAAGGTTACGATCAGAACGTAAAATAGTGCTTGATGTTGCTTCTTCAGGTATGTAATTTATATGCTTTTAATAAAATACTTTATACTACATAAACGATAAATATCTATCGTGTTTTTCTGTAAGAAACTCAAAAATAATATGAGCTTTTAAATTAACTCAGGTATTGCTTCATTGCTTCTACCAGGCGGGAGGACAGCTCACAGCAGGTTCGTCATACCACTTGAATTAATGGAAAATAACACATGTGGTATCAAACAAAACACGCATTTGGCAGAATTAATGCAGTCTGTTGAGTTGATTATTTGGGATGAAGCGCCTATGACTCAAAAGTATGCCTTTGAGGCATTAGACAAGACACTGAAGAATATATTGGGGTTTCAGAATGAAGGAAAAAGAAATAAAATGTTTGGAGGAATAACAGTTTTATTAGGAGGCGATTTTAGACAAATTTTACCAGTCATACCGAAAGCAAAAAGGCCTGAGGTAGTACAATCATGCATAAAGCAGTCATTCTTATGGAATTCTTGCAAAGTGTTTACTCTTACACGTAGTATGCGAGTAAATGAATATACCTCATCAGGCGAGATAGATAGAAGCAAACAACAGTTCAATAAATGGGTTTTGGATGTGGGTGATGGGATTTTGCCAACAAAAAAGAAAGAAGCGGAAGATGAAGGAATGTGGATAGAAATTCCTGAGGAATTAATTCTCCAAGCTTGCAATTCTCCTTTGGAACAGATTGTCAATCAATCTTATCCTGATTTTGAAGCTAGGAGAAGTGATGAAAAATATCTAAGAGAGCGTTCAAATCTAACCCCTCGAAATGATGATGCTGACGAGATAAACAACTATATGTTTAAAAAGTTGCCAAGTGAGAGTGTTACTTATAATAGTGTTGATGAAGTGTGTAAGGCGTCTACAGATACCTTAGATCAACACCAACATTACCCTATCGAGTTTCTAAACTCTTTAAAATTCCAGGCATGCCACCTCATGAATTAAATTTGAAAAAAAGAATTGCCTATTATGCTTTTGCGTAATGTAAATCCAAGCATGGGATTATGTAATGGGACACGACTGATCATAACTGATTTGGGTCAATTTGTCATTCGCGCCCAGATTCTTACAGGATCAAACGTGGGAGAAAGTGTTCTTATCCCAAGAATAACTCTCACATCTACTCAAACACAATGGCCATTTATCATGAAACGAAGGCAATTTCCTGTCAAGCCTTGCTATGCGATGACTATAAACAAAAGTCAAGGACAGTCACTCAACTATGTTGGTGTTTATTTACACACCCCTGTTTTTAGCCATGGTCAACTCTATGTAGCTCTATCTAGAGTAACTTCACCAAAAGGACTAAAAATTATGATGACTGAAGATGAAGACCCTGAGCTCAAAAATCGAACACGAAACATCGTTTTCAAGGAAGCTTTTAACAATCTATGTTAACAGTTTTCTTATTCATAACAGATTCATTTTCAATAAAAACATAGTCATATTTTTTTCCATTTCTTTTAATTTCATGTTGCTATTAGATAAATCAAATCAAACCCTAACTAGAAAAATGAAAAAACAGAATGCAAAGAAAATACCCAATTTTATTTCAAAAATTAGATTTTTTTAACAATCTATCTTAAAGATAAATCAGATCCAAGCCTAATTACAAACACGAAAAAACAAAAATTAATTAAAGATAAAATGAAAACAAACCTGTTTTAGACTTTTTCAATGATCCAACAAAAATTAATTAAAGATAAAATGAAAACAAACTTGTTTTAGACTTTTTCAATGATCCGATATAAAAAACCTGCAAAGATAATACCTAATTTTAATTACATAAAAATAGAATTAAGAAAATTGAAAAATATGAAATAAAATGATAGATCGTCATTTCAGATGAACGGAATGAAATATGATATTTTCAATTAAAAAAACCGACAATTACATCTATCTAACAAAAAAGGAATAAAAACAAATATTAACTTAGAGTGTTTGTTTCCATGAATAACAAATAGAATGTTTGGAATAACTTAATGCTAAAATTAAATCACAATAACACAATATATAAACATAACCATAAACAACTTTTATATTCCATTAATAATCCATTACATCCATTCCAAACTTACAAGTTCATAACCAAAAGATGGCAACATTAACTAACCACAAAAGATTGCTACATCATGATTAACAGCAAAAGAAACACTAAACATAAACACCTAATCAGAGAGTTCCATCAACTGAGCTTGAAACTGGAGTTGATCCAAGCGAATCCTAGCCTTAGCCAACATCCCATTCAAAGTACCAAGCTTCTCGGTTTCAGTGTCACGATACTCCCTTAAATAACCTAAACTTTCCAAATCAACTTCCAGTTCTTCATCTTGGTTTTCAAATTCAGCAATCAATAAACCAATCCTAATCAAATTTTTCTTAACATTTCCAACTTGACCCCTCAACACAGTAGCAAAGCTTTCTTCATTAATAGCCATTTGATTAAAATAAAAACTCATGCATTTGCTAGTATCAGTGTACCCACAAACGTCCTTAAGTTCTTTCAAGATCAAAGAAGATGAACTTGAATTTGCCATTGATAAAAGATGAATAGTAAAGAGTAGATTAATTTTTGTTTGACTGAAACTATCCTAATGCTAATCATCATTATATAGAAGAAGATTAAACAAATTTGTGGTTACAAACAATACCTAATTAATGCGATGCGCCCTTTCGTTAATCTTGCACTTGACCTTTACTGTTGTAGATTGATAACGGTTGTGTGTGTAGAAGCGTATAGAGGAAGCCGAAGATGAAGTGTTCATACGTTTGTTTTTTATAGAAAAACATATCATATCTTAGAAAAAACCGGTTACTAAGTTCGATTAAATTACATTTTGTAACTTAACAAGACCCAATAACAAATCACCTCATTTAACAAATAAGCCCATTAAGGTTTTTTCTAACAAGCATATAAAGTTATTGTAAAAGCCCATATTGTAAAAGCCCAATGTTCTTTTGATTAAAAAACCCTATAAAATATAAAAATAACATAAATAATTAAAAGTACAAAATTAGAAATACAAAATATTACAATTGTTCAAAAACAGCAACTATCGTGCCTAGAAGAAGAGCAACCCAAGCCTCCTTAGTGCAACGCACGGGTTCCGGATGCCTCGTTTAAGCAAGATTTTAGCCTTGTTTCTTATGGTTTTTCATCTTTTTAATCATATTTATCAACACTTGATCCCCACACAACATTTTTATCATCATATATTCATCATATACATATACAATAAGAAAGAAAATACATTTGATCTTTACAAAAATAACAAGAGAAATGGATAGGATGATCTTCTTTACCAACCAAGATTATATCTTGTTTTTGGATGACAACAACTTGATGAACACCAAATATATCTCCAAGATCATCAACCACCAAGATAGTTTGTTGAAAAATTAGCCCTATGACACAAGCAAATCACCTTCTTTGTTGTTAATATGGCCACCAATCAATCAAGGCTTCAAGGTTTTTCCATAATATGGATAGATAACATGAGATTTGTGGCTAGAAATGATCAAATGGTGGTGTTGAATGGTGAAGTGGGACGGCAAATGTAGAGAGAGAGAGAGAGGAGAGATTTAGTTGTTTTGCATGTGTATTTTTGAGAGAAAATGGTTTAGCTAAGTGGTTTTAAGGAAAGAGTTACAAGTGTTTAAGCTTATTAGCTAAGCTTTGACACCTCATGGGATGAGGTGCTGTCCTCTTGGCCGTCCCATGTGTTAGTGGGGTGGGATAAACTTGTTTTGTCCCATCCCACTAATTTACGGGTATTCCTCGATTCTAGTTTCCTCGATTTGCGTGCCCTCGGGTCGTTTTACGAAAAACATTTTTATAAATTATGAATCAACGGCACAAAATGAATCTAATAAAAATTGTCTTATCAAAAACGGAGTTCGAAAACGTAAATACGTAATCCTAAGGTTTCCGGTTTAGTCGTAAAGGACGTTGAATTATTCAAGTAAGTCCTAATCTCTTCTCGTAAATTTGTGAGTTTATGAACCAACACAAATTTAAAATCCCAAAATAATATTCACGGATAAATTTATTTTCTGAAATGTCGGACTGTCACCAAAAACGGTGTATGTAAACGTAAGCACGTAACGTAGAATCCTCCGGTTTAAACGTAGTTGATGCTACTTCAAGACATAAATCCAAATTTCTTCCCAGAAATGAGTGAATTCATAATATAATATTAAAATAATGTTTTTAAATAATATTTGAGAATAAAATATCAACCATAAATTGACGGATTGTCACAGCATTTACCCCTAAACAGGATCTTTGTCCTCAAAGATCATCTTACTACTCGCTTCTTACAGAGTTAAAGCCATGTGGGTATTTCCTCCACATTCGGTATTTTCTCACAAGTGTAATCCATTACAATACGCGAGTTTCATCAAACATAACTACGGGAATAAGATCAGGCTAAATGTTGACTTACTTACTCTATCCATGATGTTCACGGGTTTCTGATGAATGCAACTTTTCGCCGATCTAAACTTTACTAAGAAACAATCAGATTTTCACTTGACAGACATTTTATCAAGTTCGATATACGAAACATAATTCACGCAGCTCTTGAAGTCCTAGGGTCGATCCAGCTTATATGCCTTTCAAACCAATCTTTTACATCATCTCAATGGTCCCATACAACGGGGACTTATATCCCATGATCTTTCAGATCATCAATTCATTTTTCCATGGTTAAAGTTTTTGGCATAACTTCGCTACCCATTTGGCACTTCAAGATCTGCATTTCATATTCACATAACCTCCTGCCCACTACCGGCAGTCAATAATCAGATCCTAATTTCAACAATCATTTTAGGTCTCGCGGGTCGAGTATTTTTTTAAGGTTAGGTTCGCCATCATAGGAAACCTTAAACCTAAAAGACATGTCCAACTCACAATGGGTGTATGTCGGGTGTCTTCATCCCAAATCCTGCTTACAGATGCTCTATTATATATCCTCACAAGATTCGATCTTGATCCTAATACGATAATTATCAATGATAATCTCTCCAAAGGAAAACGATTTTACAGTTTATTACCAAAGGTCAATCATTCAAACATAGAACAACACTTATAGTATTTTGTATCGTTACTTTACCTCGTCCCTTCAATTGGGGTGGTACACAGTACTCTCATCAAGATTCGTTCTCAATGACTTCCGAGCAAACCTCTAGAAATTAGATGCGAAGCGAGGATCTTGATAGAGATGATCGATACAGGCACACCATGTTTACACAACTTCTTTAAATACAAAAGAGTCAATTTCTTCATCAAGAATCTATCATTAACAGGAATGATATTAGCAGATTTGGTCAGTCTGTCGACGATGACCCAAATCGAATAAAATTCAGATGATGACCTTTGCAATAGCTAGACATTTGCTAATGTATGAGGCAATGTCTGCCTTCATAATTTGCCATCAGTACAACTTCTTCAGATAAAGATACATTAAATCAGAAATGACAGGAATAGAATACTTATACTTACAAGATTCCAATATAACTATATCTCACAATCCTCCATATTTAGACAATCACAAGTGGCCTTTTATACATTTTAACGCTATCAGCTTCTCCATTCTAATGATTCGTATTAGTCGCGAGTCCCTTTTTATTATCTATATTATCCTTTTTACAAGCATCGGCTATATTTTAAATTGATTAGCAAATTTATTTGGCACAATCATTATTAAGGAACACATCATAATTGATTCTTTATACTTTCTACATAATGTGTCAGTATTTACATTCACCTTTCCTGATGAAATAATTATCATGACCACAATTCATTCAGAAATTCTTTCTTCACATTTTCTAAATTTTAGTTTCGTCTCAACTATTATTTTTATCAGTTTTGCTTGATCCGACGTTTTAAAGCGTCGATAATTATTACACGTAAATTAACAATAAATATTAAGTTTTTATGAGACGTAAACGTTAAAAGTTTAAATTTCTTAGTTCGACCAATTATAATCAAAACAAATTTGAATTTAATTAACACAATTTTTGCTTATTTATCGAAAATAATTAATAAGATTCGTAAATGTTTGAAAAATCTTTGGTTATACTTTGGTCAAAATTTTCTTAGTTGACAAGCAAAAAGTGTCGTTTCAAATTTCAAGTCATGGTTTAAATGGTTTCCTCAATCCCTCTTAGGTTGTCTTGAGGTATACACGAACGTTTACCCCTAAACAGGAGTTTAGTTAAATGTTCTGGGTATAAGGGAATAATCCCTCAAAAGTTCTTTTGATAAAACATTTGTCAAAACATTTTTGCACTTTCTTTTTGGTAAAACCCAAAGTTTCAAATGGCTCTAAATTTTTTTATTTTTTTTAAAGAGTCAATATATTCTATTATCTATTAATCACACGGTCAATTAATATAAAGGATTAAGTCTTAAATCACATATTAATTATTCAAGGTACAGGTTTTCATTGTTCGGCCAATTCAGGGCAGTTTATAAATAATTATTAACTCATTCTTATTCTTATAAACAAACAGATGGTCCTTAATGATCACAAGCATAAATTTATCAAATTACAGCCTACACACGTGATTCACCAAATTTATGAATGCTACATGTGTATTAGTCAATCCAAACGACATCACGTGAAACTTATAATTTTCATTACAAGTTCTGGATGTAGAGATTGGAATAGATAATCTTCTTCGCGGACGCGAAGTTGATGATAACCATGCCGTGGATCAAATCTTTAGAACATACGCTAGAACCTTGTAAATGATCGAACAAACCTATCATCTTGGGTAGTGGATATAGATTTTTAATCGTCAATTTACCTAGTTCACGGTAATCAATAAATATAAGAAATAATAACACCACAGCTCTTCATGATGACGAGCTTGGTAAAATAAAAGCTTTTCCCGACAACTCTCTTAGTTGTACGGTAATTCCTTTAATTCAGATGGTGCTGACGTACAGTGCACACGCCACGGGTGCAGCACCGAGAATATAATCAATACCAATTTCAATTTGCCTTAATGGCGAAAGTCTAGGTAATCACCAGCAAATACCTCCTAAAGTTTCAAATAGCAGGAACATCTTTTATTAAATTCATATTAGGTTCTTTCTAGATTACAATATCTATGACTAGTTCATAACCATTCATGGTACAATTTCAAGTCTAAATGCAGGATATGGTCATCCATCAAGAATTATTTAGGTCACTTTTGATAATCAACATCTTATCTTTTAGGGGAATTCTACTCGAGTTCCCATCAATTAAGACAATGTCGTCATGTCATAATCAATCAATCTATTCTACTGGCACTATCAACTTTCTAGTTTCATTACCGTTGATAAGATGTGAACCTCTCAAAAGACTAATAATAACTCATAATCCTTCACAAATTCAAGGATATATGGAGACACAACTACCATTAAAAGAGTAAGGTCAACGCATAATCTACGCGAGAGAATTTCAAATCAGATACAGACGAAAACATTTAATGAATATGAATATATCCCATGTATTCATAATTTGAGTACGTATTCGAAAGCTCCTCGGATCGTTACCCATGTCATTCAAATGAAATCAAATCATAAGAAATGATAGGAATGTCGATACATCCAGTCGGGTATCAACACTCGCTAATCAGATACTTTTCCTAAGAATCTCACTACGGGAGAATTGGACAAGAAAGAATTGTCAATTGTCAAATAAGACAATTTCCATAGATGAGTAAATTCGACTCAGAAGAATAAATGGTATGGGCACATATGTAGGTGTCCCTATCAATATGTCCCTATTTTTCACTTCTTGCAGATCTTATAAAATTTAATCTTTCATAACTTCAAAAAAAAATTAGTGTTTATTAATAATTTCATGGTGACTACTAATTAGCCTTGCATGGTCACTTCCAAATTGTATGTAGGCGCGCAACTATATACAATTTCAAGATTAACGATGCAATACTCAGTTCGTCAAAACTTTTGTCATGATGTTTAAAATATATATTCATGCTTAATTCAAAATGAATTTACAGATATATTCTTTATCATGGAAACAATTAAGTTTTCCAAGATGTTTCATAAATAACTTCATTTTGATAACGATCACTTATAATCTCACTTTGAATAATCCTTATAGTGATGAAAATTCAATTTTTCTCAAGGGATACTATTTTATCTTATAAAAACAATCAGTGATCTGCAAAAGAGTGATGAAAAGTTGTTCACTAAGAACTAACTACAATATGCTAGGAAATGAATTTAGCCAATTAATCATGAGGTTCATGACCTCGATGGCACTTCAAAAAGAATAATCCACAACGTAACTCAAATCGAGATGAGTACTTGTTCAATGGTTGTATCACTAATGCGAACATTAGGATGAGGCAATAAGAGATAGATAACATCGATACATGTAGGATTTAGCAATCAATGGTAGTCTTTTCATTAATCACAAACAAGTCAAAATTGTACCGTAACACATTATGTGTCACTATGTCATACAATTCCAAGAACTCATCCTACCAACTAATGTCTCAGTTAAGTTAGAGATTATTTTTAAAAGACACCACAATGAATACTAATCTACAAGAGTCATTAGGTGTTCCACATGTCCTGAAAGATCCATCGGTCCCAATTCAGAAGAGGATTTCTTCAATTTATTTATTGGACACTAGGCATCCTCGTCATTGGACAATGGCCTAGGAACAACCCTTAACACGAATCAATAATCATTTAAAACCTTATAATTCAATCACAAGACTCAACAACTTCCTCTTAACAATCTCATATTCCATGTGTGTTAAATTTTACTTTATTCAAGTTTCAACCAACTTATACTCAATTCGATATCCTACCTCATTCTCTAGTACTTTCAACCTTATTCATAAACCTTAAAAGGGCAATAAAAGCTCGATATGATCAACACTTAATTTCCAATCCTATAGCTCTTACAACAACAATTATCAAATGAGTCACTAGTATGAGATGACTCATACATTCAATTAGACTTCTCGGAAAGGTACTAGTGGCATGAGGCTTTTGGGTAATGGTTCCATTGACAACCTCAAGAGCAACATTCACCCTTTAGATCTTCAAATTTAAGAATTGGATGACAACGAATCAGATGACACCTTTCCAGGTGGTAACGTTTTGTCAAACTCCACTCTATAAGGAAAGATCGTCATGACATCGATATCAGATTTAATCTAGCCAGTTCTTCTTTAATATCACAATCAAGTAATATCAACATTTATACGAATATCAACCATTTGTTGGGATCATAAATATCCACAACTTGGTTTAGATCTAGGATAGCTAGAATTCCTACGAGAATAGCTTCGATTAATTTATTAGGGGATTTAGGGTTCCTTGTGACAATCTACGTCGTATAAATACCTCGTATAAATATCAAAGTAATCATCAAACAATCATGTAATAAAATTACATCATATATATATATATATATATATATATATATATATATATATATATATATATATATATATATATATATATATATATATATATATATATATATATATATATATATATATATATATATATATATATATATATATATATATATATATATATATATATATATATATATATATATATATATATATATATATATATATATATATATATATATATATATATATATATATATATATATATATATATATATATAATCCAAGTTATATATATATATATTAAAATAACACTTCTCAGTCTGGCCTTGTTGGTAACTCGGGAATTCTTCGGCACCGTTATAGTCAAAAGATTTTTAGACATTTTAAGAAAAATGTTTATAGTTAAAAGATTTTGAAATGTTTTATTCAAAACCTTAGTTTTAAAAATCTTTCGTTCTCTATAACGAGAGCTCTAGTACCAAACAGTAACACCCCCAAATTTATACAATTTAATACAGCGGAAGACTCGTTGGTGTTACGGGATAGCACGTTACTCACATCATAGACAACGCTTAAAAATCGTGTCGTTTAATAATAAATCATTTCCATTCATAAATATCAAATTTACATAGGTACAAAGTCATAGTATTTCATACAATTTTTACAAAAACATTTGAATGGAAATTATTGTTTAAGTGCGGGCCATGAATTCTTGTTGTCTTCCCAAGAATTACCTTCAAGTACCTGAGATAAAACATGTTAAAAGAAAAGGGTCACCGATAACGCCGAGTGAATTCATAGAGTTTAATAAAACCATTAATATATCATCGGTACATAATTAATACTGAAAATCATTTTATACAAATCTTTATAATAGGCCATAAAATAGCCAAAGTCATTTTATACAAATCCTTATCAAAAATCATAATATAGGCATTTGCCTTCAAAATCATTATACGAGCCAATGTTGTAAAAACATCATACAATACGTCTTATGACGTTGTATAAAGTTAAATAAAAATCGTTATATGAATATGGTTATGTAAAAATCGTCATTTCACACATCGGGTCATATAATCATTTATCGGGTCATACAATCATTCGGGTCTAAATCAATAAACAAACAATCGGGACAACTAGTGTCCTATTTCATAAAAACTAACATGTTATCTCCCTCGCGGGTTTATAAAACATTTCATAAAAACATTTAAAAGAGTGCGAGGCTCTGAACTCACGTTGATGTGGGAAGGCGATTATCGGCGATTTGGACGTACGGTACGTGCTTCAATCACGGAAACCTAGACAAATAATACTCGTCTTAGACTTTTGTCCAATGACTTTATCAAAATAACAATTATGTATATATATGATGACTTTATACATATGATGATGATCAAGTGGGTTTATATATTCTCATTCACTCATTTTTGTGTTATGTGTTGACAACTTTTATATTAGTTTACTAGTTTTACCTATTTACATGTTTTAGGTCCAATAAGCCTTTTATAAGTCCATTAACTTGTATTAATCCATTTTATACTTTTGTTATCAGTATTATACTTTACATGCTGGGCCCAAGTGGGTTAAGCCCAATAAGTAAATTTAGAAGTGTTTTACTAACTAGTCGGGTTTATAGTCCAATAAGGCTACTTTGGCCCGTTAATGTCTATATGTTGTAAAGTTCGGGTTTTATCGGTTTTTACTTGTTATATAAGTTCATATATCAGTATGTGAGTTTATAAAATTTTATATTAGGCGGGTCCGACTGTCTAAGTTTTATTTGACAAAAACGTTAATCTTTCGGTTTTAGCCGAAAAGACGTAAAACTTAGTATATAGTTTTATAACTTGGAAAACATTTATATTTATACTTTATATAACATAATCCATTTTAATATCAACATTTATATAACTCTTTTATTATAATCATTATCAACTAGTGGAATTTGTATTTATATATTTTATATAAATTTTTGAGTGCTTATATTATATATTATTTATACAAAATCAGTCCTAAAAATCTAGTTTACTAAAATGATCATATCTAGAGTTCTACATGGAGATAGAACCCCAAATTTTTATCACAGAAAATAAATGATATGTGCTTCATTTTATTCCTCTATACCTACTGATGAATCAACTTCTAAGTATTTTATAAAATTCGTCCAAAACAGTGTAGTCAGATTTGCACTCTAAACTTGTTTTGATCATATCTCACTCATTTTGATGATTTCATTGCATGGCCAACTCTCACATGTGTATACCATCTAACACTTACTGTAAATGGATTCCACCATGCAATTTTATCAGTTTATAACTTGGTTACTTACTGTTTTTACACAGCCAACAATTTAAGCAAGATTTTAGCCTTGTTTCTTATGGTTTTTCATCTTTTTAATCATATTTATCAACACTTGACCCCCACACAATATTTTTATCATCATATATTCATCATATACATATACAATAAGAAAGAAAATACATTTGATCTTTACAAAAATAACAAGAGAAATGGAAAGGATGATCTTCTTTACCAACCAAGATTATATCTTGTTTTTGGATGACAACAACTTGATGAACACCAAATATATCTCCAAGATCATCAACCACCAAGATAGTTTGTTGAGAAATTAGCCCTAGGACACAAGCAAATCACCTTCTTTGTTGTTAATATGGCCACCAATCAATCAAGGCTTCAAGGTTTCTCCATAATATGGCTAGATAACATGAGATTTGTGGCTAGAAATGATCAAATGGTGGTGTTGAATGGTGAAGTGGGACGGCAAATGTAGAGAGAGAGATGAGAGATTTAGTTGTTTTGCATGTGTGTTTTTGAGAGAAAATGGTTTATGTGACAATCCGTCAATTTACGATTGACATTTTATTCTCAAATATTATTTGAAAATATTATTTTAATGTTACATTATGAACTCACTTAATTTTTGGGAAGAAATTTGGATTTACGTCTTGGAGTAGCATCGACTATGTCTAAACCGGAGGATTCAACGTTACGTGCTTACGTTTACATACACCGTCTTTGGTGACAGTCCGACATTTCAGAAAATAAATTTGTCCATGAATATTATTTTGGAGTTTTAAATTTGTGTTGGTTCATAAACTCACAAATTTACGAGAAGAGATTAGGACTTACGATTTTATTTTAACGTCCTTTACGACTAAACCGGAAACCTTAGGATTACGTATTTACGTTTTCGAACTCCGTTTTTGATGAGACAATTTTTATTAGATTCGTTTTGTGCCGTTGATTCATAATTTATAAAAACGTTTTTCGTAAAACGATCCGAGGGCATGCAAATCGAGGAAACTAGAATCGAGGAGTACCCGTAAATTAGTGGGATGGGACAAGTTTTACACTTTCCCACCCACTATATGTGGCGTCCAATATAAGCCAACACCACAAAGGTGTCAACTTCTTATAACTAGGAAGGACACTTGTCCTCCTAAGTTTACCAAAACAACTAGCAACTTTTTAAAACAAGCTAACACAATCCACTAACTCATTTCCTCCATGCAACTCACACACAAATCCTCTCATCTCTCCCTCTATCTGCCGTCCATCATCATCAAACAACACCCTCATTTGATCAAAATCAACCACAAATCTCATGTTATTCATATACATGTTGATGCCCTTTTGAAGCCCTATTGATTGGTGCAAGTTATAACATCCAAGGAGGAGTTTCCATGAAGTGTTAGGGCTGATTTTCCACAAGGAGTCTATGAAGAATGGTGGTCTTGAAGATGGTCATGGTTATCCACAAGTTTCTCCATCAAAAACCATGTCCAAATCACAACCTACATCAACTTGGTGGTATAAAGATTGTCCTCCTCATCCTCTTGTTATTTTTGGTTATGTAATCATGTATTTTATTCCCTATTGTATATGTTTATGATGATTATATGATGATAAAAATATTGTGTGGGGATTTGGTGTTGATAATCATGGATAAAAAGATGAAAAACTATAAGTAAAAATGGGTAAATCTTGTTTAAATGATAGGCTGTATAAAAACAGTAAAGAACCATATGGTAAACTGATAAAATGATGAAATAGAATGGATTTACAGTAAGCTATAGGTCTTGTACACATGTGAGAGTTGGCCATGCAATGGAATCATTGGAATGAGTGAGATATGATCAAAACAAGTTTAAGGTACAAATCTGAGTTTACTGTTTTGGACGATTTTTAGAAAATACTTAGAAGATGACTCAACAGTAGCTATAGAAGAGTTAAATGTAGAAAATATCATGTAGTTTATGTGATAAAATTGGAGCTTCTATCTCCATATAGAACTCTAGATATGGCAGTTTTGGTGAAAGTGAAGATAAAAATCAGATTTTTGGAAATTAAAGAATAATACTATTATATAAGCACTCAAAATTATATTGTATAAAATGTAAAGTTAAAACCCACTAACTCATGAATTTTATTTATATAAATATGTACAATGATAAATAAGTGGACATTTTATAAAAATGGTAACTTATTATGTTTTATAAGTAATAAAAACTATAAACATTGTTTTTACGACTTTTTCGGCTAATACCGTAAAAATTAACGTTTTTGTTAAATAAAACTTAGACGACCAAACCCGCCTAATGTAAAGTTTATAAAAGTCATATACTGATGTATAAGTAACTAATACAAGTAAAAACCGATAAAACTCGAACTATAAGAAATACGGACATTTACGAGCTAACTAAGTATATTGGACTAATAATTGGACTAAATAAGATAAAAACTTGTAAAAAGAACTTATTGGGCTTAACCCATTTGGGCCCAACTTGTAAATTTTAAGTACTGATAATATAAGTACACAATGGATTAAAATAAGTTAAATAACTTATAATAAGCTTATTGGACTTAAGACACGTAAATGGGTGAAACTAGTAAACTAATATAAAAGTTATCGACATATAACACTAAAATGAGTAAACGAGAATATGTAAACCCACTTGATCATCATATATATATAATCATCATATGTATACATAATTGTTATTTTTATAAAGTCATTGTACATGAGTCTAAGACCTAGTATTATTTGTCTAGGTTTCCGTGATTGAAGCACGTACCGTACATCCGAATTGCCGATAACCTGCCTTCCCACATCAACGTGAGTTCATAGCCTCACACTCTTTTAAATGTTTTTATAAATGTTTTATAAACCCGCGAGGGAGATAACATGTTAGTTTTTATTAAATAGGACACCATTTGTCCCGATTGTTTGTTTATTGATTTTGGACCCGAATGATTGAATGACCCGATTGTATGACCCGATAAATGATTAAAGGACCCGATAGATGAAATTAAATGGATTATTAAAGTTAGGTTATGTCACTAAAAGTCCCATTAGCATGAATTGTGAACTACCGGGATTTGGTAGACGCTTATGCATTTAATAGTACTATTTGGGGACGATCACCCTAGTTCGCGCCTTGACGGTTGATCCCCGTCGTGCCACATTGATTGGTAAGCGAATTTATGTATGAGAAGATTTCCATAGCGTGACCTATGTGACGACACGCTACTTTAGATGGGCAAAATTGGTATCGGGTTAGCTACCCGTTTTGGTTTAGTAAGGTAACAATGTCATGCGGCTTATAATAATCAAAACTAACGAAATACTACTAGACGCTTCGAATTACGATGTATTGCCTGACTAGCAATACAGGGTCATACTATTGATATTATATTCGTGTTTTGGTTTTCATAACCATAATCATATAACGATTTTTATTTTCATACAACGTCGTAAGACGTATTGTATGACGTTTTTACGACATTGGCTCGTATAATGATTTTTAAGGCTTTTTATAACCATATTCATATAATGGTTTTATTTAATCTATACAACGTTGCAAAACGTATTGTATGGTGTTTTTAACGACAATGATTCGTATAATGATTTTTAAGGCAAATGCCTATATTACGATTTTCGATAAAGATTTGTATAAAATGACTTTGGCTATTTTATGGCCTATTAAAATGATTTGTACAAGATGATTTTCAGTAATAATTTTATACTGATATTATATTGATGGATTTTATTAAACTCTATGAATTCACTCGGCGTTATCGCTGACCCTTTTCTTTAACATGTTTTATCTCAGGTACTTGAAGGTAATTCTCGGGAAGACGACAAGAATTCATGGCCCGCACTTAAACTATATTTTCCATTCAAAATACTTTGTAAAACATTGTACGAAATAATATGACTTGGGACCGATGTAACTTTGATATTTATGAATGGAAATGCTTTTATTATTAAACGACGCGATTTCTATGCGTTGTCTATGATGTGAGTAATGTGCTATCCCGTAACACCAATGAGTCTTCCGCTGTATTGAGTTGTATAAATTTGGGGGTGTTACAGTTTGGTACCAGAGCTCTCGTTATAGAGAACGAAAGATTTTTAAAACTAAGGTTTTGAATAAAACTTTTCAAAATCTTTTAACCATAAACATTTTTCTAAAAAAATGTCTAAAAATCTTTTGACTATAACGGTGCCGAAGAATTCCCGAGTTACCGACAAGGCCAAGACTGAGAAGTGTTATTTTTATATATAACTTGGATTATATATATATGATGTAATTTTATTACATGATTGTTTGATGATTATTTTGATTTTTATACGAGGTATTTATACGACGTAGATTGTCACAAGTAACCCTAAATCCCCTAGTAAATTAATCGAAGCTATTCTCGTAGGAATTCTAGCTATCCTAGATCTAAACCAAGTTGTGGATATTTATGATCCCAACAAATGGTTGATATTCGTAGAAATGTAGATATTAGTTGATTGTGATATTGAAAAAGAATTGGCGAGATTAAATCTGATATCGATGTCCTGACGATCTTTCCTTATAGAGTGGAGTTTGACAAAACGTTATCACCTGGAAAGATGTCATCTGATTCGTTGTCATCCAATTCTTAAGTCGAAATCGAAAGGGTGAATGTTGCACTTGAGGCTGTAATTGGAACCATTACCCAAAAGCCTCATGCCACTAATACCTTTCCGAGAAGTCTGATTGAATGTATGAGTCATCTCATACTAGAGACTCATTTGATAATTGTTGTTGTAAGAGATATAGGATTGGAAATTAAGTATTGATCATATCGAGCTTTTACTGCCCTTTTAAGGCCTAAGAATATAGTTGAAGTATTGGAAAATGAGGTAGGATATCGAATTGAGTATAAAATTGGTTGAAACTTGAATAAAGTAAAATTTAACCTATATGGAATATGAGATTGTTAAGAGGAAGTTGTTAAGTTTTGTGATTGAATTATAAGGTTTTAAATGATTGTAGGTTCGTGTTAAGGGTTGTTCCTAGGCCATTGTCCAATTACGAGGATGCCCAGAGTCCAAGAAATAAATTGAAGAAATCTTCTTCTGAATTGGGACCAATGGATCTTCCGGGACATATGGAACACCTAATGACTCATGTAGATTAGTATTCATTGTGGTATCTTTTAAAAATCCCTAACTTAACTGAGATATCAGTTGGTAGGATGAGTTTTGAGAATTCTATGACATAGTGACACGTAATGTGTTACGGTACAATTTTGACTTGTTTGTGATTAATGAAAAGACTACCTTCGATTGCTAAATTCTACATGTATCGATGATATCTATCTTTTCTTGCTTCATCCTAATGCTCGCATTAGTGATGCAACCATTGAACAAGTACTCATCTTGATTTGAGTTACGTTGTGGATTATTCTTTTGAGTGCCATCGAGATCATGAACCTCGTGATTATTTGGCTAAAGCTCATTTCCTATCATATCGTAGTTAATTCTTGGTGAACAAGCTTTCACCACTCTTTTGCAGATCACACATTGTTTTTATAAAGTTAAAACGGTATCCTTTGAGAAAATTTAATTTTCATCACAATAAGGATTATTTAAAGTGAGATTTATAGGTGATTGATATCAAAATGAAATTGTTTATGAGACGCTTTAGAAACTTAATTATTTCCATAACAAAGAAAACCTTTGTAAATATGTTTTTGATTCTTATTTAAGAATTAAGCATGAAAATGTTTTTATTATAAACATGATGATAAAATTTTGATGAACTGAGTATTGCATCGTTACTCTTGAAATTGTATATAGTTGCGCGCCTACATACAATTTGGAATGGACTATGCAAGACTGATTAGTAGTCACCATAAAACTAATGAATAAACACTAAATTTTCTTTAAAGATTGTGAAAGATTAAAAATTTTATGAGATCTGCAAGAAGTGAAAAATAGGGACATAGTGTTAGGGACACCTACATATGTGCCTGTAGCATCTATTCTTCCGAGTTGAATTTACTCATCTGTGGAGATTGTCTTATTTGACAATTGACGATTCTTTCTTGTCCAATTCTCCCGTAGTGAGATTCTTAGGAAAAGTATCTGATTACTGAGTGTTGATACCCGACTGGATGTATTGACGTTCTTATCATTTCTTATGATTTGATTTCATTTGAATGACCTGGGTAACGATCCGAGGAGCTTTCGAATGCGTACTCAAATTATGAAAACATGGGATATATTCATATTCGTTAAATGTTTTCGTTTGTATCTGATTTGAAATTCTCTTGCATAGATTATGCGTTGACCTTACTCTCTTAAGGTTAGTTGTGTCTTCTAATATCCTTGAATTTGTGAAGGATTATGAATTATTATTAGTCCTTTGAGAAGTTCACATCTTATCAACGATAATGAAACTGGAAAGTTGATAATGCCAGTAGAAGAGATTGATTGATTATGACATGACGATATTGTCTTAATTCATGGGAACTCGAGTAGAATTCCCTAAAAGATAAGATATTGATTATCAAAAGTGATCTAAATAATTCGTGATGGATGACCATATCCTGCATTTAGACTTAAAAAGTATACCATGAATGGTTGTGAACTAGTTATAGATATTGTAATCTAGAAGAACCTAATATGAATGTAATAAAAGATAATTATGTTATTTGAAACTTTAGGAAGTATTTGTTGGTGAATTACCTAGACTTTCCTTATTAAGGCAAGTTGAATTTGGTATTGATTATATTCCCGGTGCTGCACCTATGGCTTGTGCACTGTACGTCAGCACCATCTGAATTTAAGGAATTACCGTACAACTGAGAGAGTTGTCGGAGAAAGATTTTATTCTACCAAGCCTGTCATCATGAAGAGCTATGGTGTTATCATTCCTTATATTTATAGATTACTGTGAACTGGGTAAATTGACAATCGAAAACAATATCCATAACTCGAAATGGAAGATTTGTTCGATCATTTACAAGGTTCTAGCGTATGTTGTAAAGATTTGATCCACGACATGGTTATTATCAACTTCGCATCTGCGAAAAGGATTATCTATTCCAATCACTACATCCGGTGCTTGTAATAAATATTATGAGTTTCACGTGATGTCGTTTGGATTGACCAATGCACATGTAGTATTCATAATTATGATGAATCACGTGTGTAGGCTGTAATTTGATAAATTCATGCTTGAGATCATTAAGGACCATTTGTTTGTTTATAAGAATAAGAATGAGTTAATAATTATTTATAGACTGCCTTAGATTGGCTAAACAATGAAAACCTATACCTTAAATATTTAACATGTGATTAAGGATTTAATCCTTTACATGATCTAACCATGTGATTAATAGATAAAGGAAGCTATATTGACTTTTCAAAGATTAGAACCATTAACGCTTAGGGATTAAAAACTTAATCCTTTACATAAAATGACCGTTAGATTAATAATGGTAAGATGTATGCATATAAACTCTTCAAAAATTAAGAGCCCTTTTTAGACTTTGGATTTTACCAAAAAGAAATGGAAATACGTTTTAACAAAAGATTTTTAAGGGATTATTCCCTTATACACAAACCATTTAACTAAACTTCTGTTTAGGGGTAAATATTTGTGTATACCTCAAGACAACTTAAGAGGGATTGAGGAAATCATTTAAACCATGACTTGAAATTTGAAACGATAATTTACGCTTTTCAAACTAAGGAAATTTTGACCAAAGTATAAACAAAGGTTTTTCGAACATTTACGGATCTTGCTAAATATTTTCGATAAATCAACAAAAATCTTGTTAATTAAATTCAAATTTATTTTTGAACATTTTATATAATTGGTCGAACTAAGAAATTTAAAATTTTTACGTTTACGTTTCATAAAAATTAAATAATTATTGTTAATTTACATATAATAATTATCGACGCTTTAGACGCCGAATTGAGAAAAAACTGATAAAAATGATAGTTGAGACGAAACTAAAACTTAGAAAGTATGAAGAAAGGTGACGTAATTACTGACGCCTAATATAGAAAGAATATCTGAGTGAATTATGGACATGATAATTATATCATCATGAGAAGTGAATATAGACACCAACGCATTATGTAGAAAAGATAAAGAACCAGTTAGGACATGTTCCTTAATAATGAAGGTGCAAAATAAATTGCCGAACGATATAAAAATAAACAATGTTTGTAAAAAGGGATAATATAGATTATAAAAGAGGTTCGCGGCTAATGTGAACCATTAAAAATTTAGAAGCCGATAACGTTAAATATTTTAAAGATCACATATGATTGTCTAAATATGGAGGATTGTGAGATATAGTTATGTTGGAATTTGTAAGTGTAAGTATTATATGTATGTCATTTTTGACTAAAAGTATCTTTGTCTGAAGAATTTGTAATGATGGCAATTATGAAGGCAGACATCGCCTCATACATTAGTAAACGTCTAGCTATTGCAAAGGTCATCATCTGAATTTGATTCGATTTGGGTCATCGTCGACAGACTGACCAAATCTACTAATATCATTTCCGTTAATGATAAATGCAAAAGAGTTATGTAACATAGTGTGCTTGTATCGAACATCTTTATCAAGATCCTCGCTTCGCATCGAATTTCTAGAGATTTGCTCAGAAATCATTGAGAACGAACCTTGATGAGAGTACTATATACCACCCCAAATCGAAGGGACGAGGTAAAGTAACGATACAAAGTAATATAAGTGTTTTTTTATGTTTGAATGATTGACCTTTGGTAATAGACCGTATAATCGTTTTCCTTTGGTGAAATTATCATTGATAATTATCGTATTAGGATCGAGATCTAATCTTGTTAGGATCTATATTAGAGCATCTGTAAGCAGGAGTTGAGACGAAGACACCCGACACACACCCATTGTGAGTTGGACATGTCTTTTAGGTTTATGGTTTTCTATGATGGCGAACCTAACCTTCCAAAAATACCCGACCCGTGAGATCTGAAATGATTGTGGAAATTAGGATTTGATTATTAACTGCCGATAGTGGGTAGGAGGTTATGTGAATATGAAATGTAGATCTTGAAGTGCCAAATGGGTAGCGAAGTTATGCCAAAATTTTTAACCTTGGAAAAATGAATTCATGATCTGACAAATCATGGGATATAAGTCCCCGTTGTATGGGACCATTGAGATGATATAAAAGATTGGTTTGAAAGGCATATAAGCTGGATCTACCCTAGGACTTCAAAGACTGCGTGAATTATGTTTCGTATATCGAACTTGATGGAATATCTATCAAGTGAGAGTCTGATTATTCTTAGTAAAGCTTAGATCGGCGAAAAGTTGCATTCATCAGAAACCCGTGAACATCATAGATAGAGAAAGTAAGTCAACATTTAGCCTGATCTTATTCCCGTAGTTAGGTTTGATGAAACTCGCGTATTGTAATGAATTACACTTGTGAGAAAAGACCGAATATGGAGGAAATACCCACATGACTTTAACTCTATAAGAAGCGAGTAGTAAAGTAAGATGATCTTTGAGGACAAAGATCCTGTTTAGGGGTAAATGCTGTGACAATACGTCAATTTACGATTGACATTTTATTCTCAAATATTATTTGAAAATATTATTTTAATGTTACATTATGAACTCACTTAATTTTTGGGAAGAAATTTGGATTTACGTCTTGGAGTAGCATCGACTACGTCTAAACCGGAGGATTCAACGTTACGTGCTTACGTTTACATACACCGTCTTTGGTGACAGTCCGACATTTCAGAAAATAAATTTGTCCATGAATATTATTTTGGAGTTTTAAATTTGTGTTGGTTCATAAACTCACAAATTTACGAGAAGAGATTAGGACTTACGATTTTATTTTAACGTCCTTTACGACTAAACCGGAAACCTTAGGATTACGTATTCACGTTTTCGAACTCCGTTTTTGATGAGACAATTTTTATTAGATTCGTTTTGTGCCGTTGATTCATAATTTATAAAAACGTTTTTCGTAAAACGATCCGAGGGCACGCAAATCGAGGAAACTAGAATCGAGGAGTACCCGTAAATTAGTGGGATGGGACAAGTTTTACACTTTCCCACCCCACAATATGTGGCGTCCAATATAAGCCAACACCACAAAGGTGTCAACTTCTTATAACTAGGAAGGACACTTGTCCTCCTAAGTTTACCAAAACAACTAGCAACTTTTTAAAACAAGCTAACACAATCCACTAACTCATTTCCTCCATGCAACTCACACACAAATCCTCTCATCTCTCCTACTATGTGTCGTCCATCATCATCAAACAACACCCTCATTTGATCAAAATCAACCACAAATCTCATGTTATTCATATACATGTTGATGCCCTTTTGAAGCCCTATTGATTGGTGCAAGTTATAACATCCAAGGAGGAGTTTCCATGAAAGTGTTAGGGCTGATTTTCCACAAGGAGTCTATGAAGAATGGTGGTCTTGAAGATGGTCATGGTTAACCACAAGTTTCTCCATCAAAAACCATGTCCAAATCACAACCTACATCAACTTGGTGGTATAAAGATTGTCCTCCTCATCCTCTTGTTATTTTTGGTTATGTAATCATGTATTTTATTCCCTATTGTATATGTTTATGATTATTATATGATGATAAAAATATTGTGTGGGGATTTGGTGTTGATAATCATGGATAAAAAGATGAAAAACTATAAGTAAAAATGGGTAAATCTTGTTTAAATGATAGGCTGTATAAAAACAGTAAAGAACCATATGGTAAACTGATAAAATGATGAAATAGAATGGATTTACAGTAAGCTATAGGTCTTGTACACATGTGAGAGTTGGCCATGCAATGGAATCATTGTAATGAGTGAGATATGATCAAAACAACTTTAAGGTACAAATCTGAGTTTACTGTTTTGGACGATTTTTAGAAAATACTTAGAAGATGACGCAACAGTAGCTATAGAAGAGTTAAATGTAGCACATATCATGTAATTTATGTGATAACAATTTGAGCTTCTATCTCCATATAGAACTCTAGATATGGCAGTTTTGGTGAAAGTGAAGATAAAAATGAGATTTTTGGAAATTAAAGAATAATACTATTATATAAGCACTCAAAATTATATTGTATTAAATGTAAAGTTAAAACCCACTAACTCATGAATTTTATTTATATAAATATGTACAATGATAAATAAGTGGACATTTTATAAAAATTGTAACTTATTATTTTTTATAAGTAATAAAAACTATAAACATTGTTTTTACGACTTTTTCGGCTAATACCGTAAAAATTAACGTTTTTGTTAAATAAAACTTAGACGACCAAACCCGTCTAATGTAAAGTTTATAAAAGTCATATACTGATGTATAAGTAACTAATACAAGTAAAAACCGATAAAACTCGAACTATAAGAAATACGGACATTTACGAGCTAACTAAGTATATTGGACTAATAATTGGACTAAATAAGATAAAAACTTGTAAAAAGAACTTATTGGGCTTAACCCATTTGGGCCCAACTTGTAAAGTTTAAGTACTGATAATATAAGTACAAAATGGATTAAAATAAGTTAAATAACTTATAATAAGCTTATTGGACTTAAGACACGTAAATGGGTGAAACTAGTAAACTAATATAAAAGTTATCGACATATAACACTAAAATGAGTAAACGAGCATATGTAAACCCACTTGATCATCATATATATATAATCATCATAAGTATACATAATTGTTATTTTTATAAAGTCATTGGACATGAGTCTAAGACCTAGTATTATTTGTCTAGGTTTCCGTGATTGAAGCACGTACCGTACATCCGAATTGCCGATAACCCGCCTTCCCACATCAACGTGAGTTCATAGCCTCGCACTCTTTTAAATGTTTTTATAAATGTTTTATAAACCCGCGAGGGAGATAACATGTTAGTTTTTATTAAATAGGACACCATTTGTCCCGATTGTTTGTTTATTGATTTTGGACCCGAATGATTGAATGACCCGATTGTATGACCCGATAAATGATTAAAGGACCCGATAGATGAAATTAAATGGATTATTAAAGTTAGGTTATGTCACTAAAAGTCCCATTAGCATGAATTGTGAACTACCGGGATTTGGTAGACGCTTATGCATTTAATAGTACTATTTGGGGACGATCACCCCAGTTCGCGCCTTGACGGTTGATCCCCGTCGTGCCACATTGATTGGTAAGCGAATTTATGTATGAGAAGATTTCCATAGCGTGACCTTTGTGACGACACGCTACTTTAGATGGGCAAAATTGGTATCGGGTTAGCTACCCGTTGTTGGTTTAGTAAGGTAACAATGTCATGTGGCTTATAATAATCAAAAACTAACGAAATACTACTAGACGCTTCGAATTACGATGTATTGCCTGACTAGCAATACAGGGTCATACTATTGATATTAAATTCGTGTTTTGGTTTTCATAACCATACTCATATAACGATTTTTATTTTCATACAACGTCGTAAGACGTATTGTATGACGTTTTTACGACATTGGCTCGTATAATGATTTTTAAGGCTTTTTATAACCATATTCATATAATGGTTTTATTTAATCTATACAACGTTGCAAAACGTATTGTATGGTGCTTTTAACGACAATGATTCGTATAATGATTTTTAAGGCAAATGCCTATATTACGATTTTCGATAAAGATTTGTATAAAATGACTTTGGCTATTTTATGGCCTATTAAAATGATTTGTACAAGATGATTTTCAGTAATAATTTTATACTGATATTATATTGATGGATTTTATTAAACTCTATGAATTCACTCGGCGTTATCGCTGACCCTTTTCTTTAACATGTTTTATCTCAGGTACTTGAAGGTAATTCTCGGGAAGACGACAAGAATTCATGGCCCGCACTTAAACTATATTTTCCATTCAAAATACTTTATAAAACTTTGTATGAAATAATATGACTTGGGACCGATGTAACTTTGATATTTATGAATGGAAATGCTTTTATTATTAAACGACGCGATTTCTATGCGTTGTCTATGATGTGAGTAATGTGCTATCCCGTAACACCAACGAGTCTTCCGCTGTATTGAGTTGTATAAATTTGGGGGTGTTACAGTTTAACTAAGTGGTTTTAAGGAAAGAGTTACAAGTGTTTAAGCTTATTAGCTAAGCTTTGACACCTCATGGGATGAGGTGTTGTCCTCTTGGCCGTCCCATGTGTTAGTGGGGTGGGATAAACTTGTTTTGTCCCATCCCACTAATTTACGGGTATTACTCGATTCTAGTTTCCTCGATTTACGTGCCCTCGGGTCTTTTTACGAAAAAAATGTTTTTATAAATTATGAATCAACGGCACAAAACGAATATAATAAAAATTGTCTCATCAAAAACGGAGTTCGAAAACGTAAATACGTAATCCTAATGTTTCCGGTTTAGTCGTAAAGGACGTTGAATTGTTCACGTAAGTCCTAATCTCTTCTCGTAAATTTGTGAGTTTATGAACCAACACAAATTTAAAATCCTAAAATAATATTCACGGATAAATTTATTTTCTGAAATGTCGGACTGTCACCAAAAACGGTGTATGTAAACGTAAGCACGTAACGTAGAATCCTCCGGTTTAAACGTAGTCGATGCTACTTCAAGACGTAAATTCAAATTTCTTCCCAGAAATGAGTGAGTTCATAATATAATATTAAAATAATGTTTTTAAATAATATTTGAGAATAAAATATCAATCATAAATTGACGGATTGTCACACATACAACTTAGACAGAAACCGGGTCAATACATCTATTATCAGAATCACTTTGATGATTTCTGGTACTGAAGACAAAGCATCATGGACCCAGTGATGCAATGCACAACTCTTCCCAGCCTACTCAAGCTTCTCTCAAAAGGAGTTTGTTTTATTGTCACGGAGTTCAACTCATTTCTATCAACTTTCTCGCTCCGAGATAGTAGATATTGAAAAGGTGGCAGTCTGCTCCAGCCTCCGATCACCAAATAAACGTGCACTTATAGAGTCTAGAGCCAACGAGATTCATCCAAAATCTCATTAGGACACTTGTTCCATATATCAATTGTTGTTCATCATTAGAACACAAGCGATAATTTATAGAGTCCTACGCTATATCCTTATGATATTGCCAGAACATTCAGAGTGATACTCTTTAGTATTCACAGTGATGAATGGAAATCCTTCCAGTGTTAACATCAAACAGCACTGCGGTATGTCTTATGTAAGATTCACTTGAATTAAACATATGTTAACTAGAAAGCAACAGTAGTTTGATTCTTTCTTAATTCAAACTCGTTCCAGGTCTTGACGCAATATCTTTATGATCTTGCCAGAACATTCAGAGTAATACTTCTTAGTATTTACTGTGACGTATGGAAATCCTTCCAGTGTCATCATCAAACAGCACTGCGGTAGGTAACTTGTGAGATTCTATGCGAATCAAACTTGTGTCAACTGGAAAGCAACAATGTTTTGGTTCTTAATTGATTCAAACTTGTTCTAGGGATTGAATTGACGACTTAGTCAGCAGAATGGAACTGCTTGATTCACTCTTTACTATGAACTATCTCTCGAGATATTCAAGTACTGAGAACGGCTACCACAGCCGGAAACCCTGTCAAGGAAGTTCTTTGAACTTACCTAATCACAGTACAATATTCGTACTGTATAACGGGAAACCGGAGGAATACAAATGGTGGTGTAACTTCAAGAGTCGTAATTCAAGACCACATGCTCATGTAACTGAAGAAATCTCAAGAACATCTAAAGACAAAGACTTCCGCTACTCTGATGATCAAGGGAGATTGTTAACAAGCTTTCATATCAAATCAAAGTTTGAGTATGTGTGGAAAGACACAAGAACACAAGATGGCAAAGTTTTAAGATCAAGTCAAGGCAAAGATCAAAGATCCAAGATCACAAGTCATGAAAGGAACTATGAAGGAACTCTCAAGACAGCGAGCTTCAAAGTCAACAACATCAAAGAAGTGAAGTCACATATTACTTGACCACCCCTTAGGGGGAGATTGTTAGAAGTATTTAAAGTGATGGTCATATAATATACCGTTGCGAAGCTTATGGAAAATTCTACATAATGGTGTTGAGAGTTCTAGTATAATGTTATGTATGTAGCGGGAATTAGTCCCGAACACTCAAATGAGGAAGGCCTTCTATACTTTACACTTGTAGTATAAAAGGCCCCTAGCACCTCATTTGAGTGTGTGTGTTTTCCATTTTCATTGTTGGTAGAGAGAGAAACTTATGTCTTTCTCTCACTAGGAATTCACAACCTTTGTTTTTCTCTTTTTCTTCATCTAATCTAATCTTTATTTTTTGGTTTAATCTTGTTCTTCATCATCTCTATTTCTTGTTCTATAAGTCGTGTGTTACGTCTTACAATGTTGCATTAGTTATGGTACCTAATATAGCAGCTGCTGTAACATCCTTGTCACTATATTCGCCTCCTGATAAAGTTCAAACCATATCATTCACCTACATTTTTATCACAAGATTCCAGAACATCAAAATGCTGCTCGATTTGAACTAAAAAAATACGAACTTCACCAAAATAAAAAGTTTCCTCGTTACCTACTTCGTCTCTTCTAGAGACGAATAATGTTTACGCTAATTATCAAAAGCTTCCTTTCTAACAACATACTCGGTGCTTAAGGATAATGAGTTAACCCAATGCCCATGACCCTGTATTCTATTTAGAAAACATTAGAAAGTACTTTTAAGGTAAAGTCAAAAGATAAACTATTCTAAGTTTCTTGCAAGTTACCAATCATTATAACATATAAAGTACTTTTGAGGTCGTAGATCTTAAGTAACTGGATATGGTCACCCCATCAGGAAGCTCTGAAGGACGTTGCTTCCTCTTCTTGTCTGTGTGTTTGCTACAAATCAAGGCGTTGACAGATTTACAATTTGCTTAAGAGATATCTTTTTCAGTTCTAATGAGTTCAAGTAACATGTTAGGATGTATACCTTCGCTCATGAAGCAATGTAATATTTTGATGTAAAGTTCACCATACCGTAACAAATATCTTAGGTAACAATAAACATGATGAACGGAAAGACGTAAAAATGATACAAAAGAATGCTTGTCTTATATAAAAAGGATATCAACATGTAAAAAAGGTGGTTAATGTAGTATTGTACATGATAGTTTTTTAGAATACCCTATGCATTTCATATCAATAGATGATGTTCATTCTTTTGTCCATAACTACTGTCAAGAGCTGTCAAGAAGCTAAATCCTTTGCTAATCTTAATGTTACAAATTGTTTCAGCAACAGTTTAAAATAGTTTGAAATGAGTTTTGTTACATGTAGATTTAGATAAAATAACCTGCTGTTGAACGGGTGCTGAAGGAAAAGTGACAATCAAGTCTTGAGTTTTGTGCATAATATATCAACAAAACATTACAAAAAATTAAAATAGAACAATGACAAGAATGTTCTTTACTGAAATTTCACAAGAATGATCGTCTTTAATATTGTACCAACATAAGATGATCATTTTTTACATGATAAGAATGTAGCTTTTTTTATTATTTTATTAAAAAAATGGTTTTAAACTTGAGTTAAGCAGCAAAACATAGAACTTAAATAGAGTAAACAAAAGATGACTAAATCGTATATGTTACGTACCTTGAGTTTCAACACTTGTTGATTGATTACTGATACATGCATTTTGTGTGGGTTCAAAATATAATTCTCGGAATCCTCTCGAATTGATCTCAGTTAAAAGTGGAATGATTTGTTCTTGGTGACAAAAAGTGGATTTGGTTTTCTATTCTAAATAACTGAAATGAATAAAGATTAAAGCCGGAAACAGTAGATAAAAGCAATTAAATAATAAAGCAGAAAATTACTCTTACTGAAAAATACTCTATGCTGAAAATCACCCTTATGCGGAAAGATGCTCTATGCGGAAAATCTTGCCCTATTCGGAATAAATCCCTACGCGGAATGTATGGCTATGCGGAAAGTAGAATCCTATGCGGAAAATAAGGCTATGCGGAAAGTAGAAGCCTATGCGGAAAAGTAGGGGTATTCGGAATAAAATGCTCTATGCGGAAAAATGGTGCTACTCAGAAAAAACCAGTCTATGCGGAAAGTCTTCCCTATGCGGAAAATCCTCTATTCGGAAAATGTGCTCTATGCGGAAAGTAAGGACCATTCGGAATATTGCTCTTATGCGGAAAATTAGGACCATGCGGAATATATGAAATATTCCGAGTAAAGGAAATGGAAACACCCCTATTCGGAATACCCAGGATTCCGAATAAGGGGGATAGAAACTTGACCGTTCGGAAAGTTGGTCTTGTTCGGAAAGATCAGAAATGCGAAGAACAGTAACAGCAGGTGCCAAATGATTTTATAATCTACACACCAAAATACTCAAAAAGATTTCACCAAATCAACCAATAATCATCCAAATACCATATGGAACAAATCCCACCAATAAAAACACTAAATCAACAACTTTTTGAAATCAAACTAGAATCAAATAAAAACTTAAGAACTTGCAATAAAAATGATGAAGAACAAGATGAATAGAAAGATGGAATGGATTGATTAATGTAAAAGTAACAAGGTTAATGATTTAGGATTACAAGATTGAAAGAAAAAGATGAAAATCACCAAACTCCCTAATGGAGTTGGTGATGGAACGAACAAAGCCTGGGAAAAAGAAAAAAATGAACTCACTCCTAATTGTGTGAAGGGAAAAACTATTTATACTCCTAGTGGTTGGTTGGTGAGTGGGCTTCCTCCCTTTCTTCTTGTCTTCTCGTCTTTTCAGAGAAGTTGACGTTTTCGATTCTGATTCGGGATTTGTTGTCGATTAAATCCAACTCGTCTTTTAATTTCTTCGTCAAATAGACTCGAGTTTCTTCTACTTATGAAAATCTTCCGTCTTTAGTCCTTTTCTTCAATAAAACTTCGAATAGGCCCAGTGACTTCAGATCTTTCGCATCTCTTGGACAATAGGCTTTATCTTGAGTCTTTTTCCTTGATAAATCCCGTGCAATCCCATGTTTTCTTTAATATTCATCCGGTTAGCTCTGAAAACACAATAAACACAAAAACCACGCATAATTCCAAACAAATGATATTAATACGTGTTTTGGTCTTGTTTTAGCCAGAATTAAGTGGTAAAAGGATGGGTGTTTACACACCTATCAAACCCCTACACTTAACCATTGCCATGCCCTCATGCAATGCTTAGTGATAAAGCAATTTTACACTTTTCTCATAATCAATCAACCTTGGCCTTATTAAACTCTACTAAACAACACTTAAAATACTAAGAGAACTTAAAACTTTGAAAATAAACAAAAGGATGGAAATAACTTGTAAAGAAATCAAGGACTTACATTAGGGCTTTGGTGTTGCGAAGATTTATCACTCTCAAGTTTCACGTTCCCCAAACTAAGCTTAAAAACGAGATCATTGTTATTATAAGTTAGTAAATCACACACTTACACACATGGCTTAATTAAATGCTTAAACTCCCTTATTCCTAGGTGTATCTCTTATATTTTATTTTTGTCTTAGAATGATCATGAAGATGCATTTTCGGACTTATTTCGATAGTTTATTAAGGCTGAAAGCAAAGTAGGACGATTTGATCAATAGTTAGCTAAAGGACAAAATCTCTTAAAACTGCTTCTCGGGATATCAAAAAGTTCATATCTTGGCATAACTTGGTTCACGATTTGAGACCTTTCTCGGGCCGATATTTGGCATGTACTTCATACTTCATATCTTCGAGAGACGTTCTTGAGATAATGGTCTTCTCATCATAATAGAGTTTCTTCACTTGGAGACTTTTGAGGGGTACTCCAACTTTGTTGACCACGACTTCATGATTATTTCTTCAATCTCTAATTGGGATTTTGAGATATAACGATCCGCCTCCTTTTCGGACTTGGATCTATTTATCCTCATACCTTGTTAGGGTCTTTTCGGATAGACTTCTCCATGATCTTTATGGGAGTTGATTGCTTTTCGTCGTGAGTCTTGATCCTTCATATTGACTTTAGGAATAATGCTTTTCACATCACTTTGGATCTTCAGCAATAAAATTGAATCCTCATGCCTTGTTAGGGCCTTTTCGGACTCGCCAATCTTCGCACCCCGCTTCATAAGTTATGCCTTGGCTATGAACTCTTATCATTACCGAGCAACTTTTAAACGATCTTGGGCTAGAAGCTAAGTAACTTTTCAAATCGTAAGACCTTACTTATTGCAGATAAATTATTAGCAAGTGATGGGAGAATAGGCAAATAATTACACCAAGTGAGCTTGCGCAAGAATACCGACTTATAATTGACTCTATCATTTCTCGTCCTCCACAATTTAAAATCTCAAGTAATGAGACTCGTGGATACTTAGCCTAATAAACCAATTAAGGTCTACATGGTTAAGGATACTAGCTAGAATAAACTTGAATAAGTCTATTCGGGTTGAGTCAAAATAAACGCAACGGGCCTAATATGTCAAAGATTCCTAAACTAGCTACACCACTTTATTAATATTTTTGACTTTATTGCGGGATATATACATATGAAAGCAACGATAAAAATTTAAAAATTACAACTAAATGGCCAAAGTTAATAAAAAATTTGAAAAATGCTGAAAAATAGGATTTTCCGGTTAAATGAAGGCATTTTCATGGAAAAGTCCACTTAAAACTTCGATAGAAGTCTCCCCTACACTTAAGATAAACATGGTCCTCAATGTTTAAGCATGTGGGAAAAGTCTCCCCTACACTTATGACATTGTGCACGTTGGTTAACTCGAGTTAAGGAAGAGACGACTAAAGTGATCAATTTCAAATGTGAGTATGAAGAAAATTGAATCACGATAGTTGAGAGATAGAACCGGGTTTCGGATAACACGGGAGCACGGTTCTTCAAAGATTTCCAAGATTGCATTTATCCCTGTAAGCACATCACCACACAAACACAAACGACCAAAATAGGTCCTCCCCTACACTTAGGGGGTTAAAGGGATAGATACTCGGGCTGCCTCCCGAGGAGCGCTTGTTTTTGATAACCGAGTCACGAGCCTGACTCGACCCAAATTCAGTTCATGGGGAACGTGGTGAGGGATGGAATCACCTCCTGAGAGGTGTCCTCACCAAAGTATAACTTCACTCGTTGGCCATTCACCTTAAAATTTGGTCCATTAGGTTGAGCGAGCTCGAGAGTACCATATGGAAAAATTTGGGCAATGGTGAATGGGCCGGACCAACGAGATTTGAGTTTGCCCGAAAAGATTTTCAACCGAGAGTTAAAAAGTAAAACCTTGTCTCCAACATGGAACTCTCGGTTTTTGATCTTGGAGTCGTGAATGAGCTTAGTTCTTTCCTTATAGATCAAAGAATTTTCATAAGCCTCATTCCGAAGTTCATTCAGCTCATTGAGTTGGATCTTACGTAGGTCACCGGCTTTGTTAATATCAAAATTAGCCCACTTCAAGGCCCAATAAGCCTTGTGCTCCAACTCAATGGGGAGGTGGCACGCTTTCCCGTACACAAGACGATAAGGCGTACAGCCGATCGGGGTCGTGTAAGCAGTACGGAAAGCCCACAAAGCATCATCGAGTTTATCAGCCCATGCGGCACGATGCTCTCCCACGGTTCTTTCCAGAATTCGCTTCAGCCCTCGGTTAGATATTTCAGCCTGGCCATTAGTTTGTGGGTGGTAGGCTGTGGAAAGACGATGGTTTACACCGTACTTAGCCATGACTCTAGCAAATTGGTCATTGCAGAAATGAGTCCCACGATCACTAATAATGGCGCGAGGCACACCGAATCTAGCGAAAAGAGCTTTCAAAAAGTTACAAACCACCCTAGCGTCATTAGTAGGCAAAGCTTTGGCTTCAACCCACTTTGAAACGTAGTCAACGGCTACAAGGATGTATTTGTTTCCTTTAGATGAAGGGAATGGCCCCATAAAGTCGATACCCCAAACATCAAAAATTTCACACTCTTGAATGAAATTCTGAGGCATCTCGTCTTTATGTGTGATTTTGCCTTGCTTTTGGCAAACATCACATCGTTTGACCATATCGTGAGCGTCACGGTATATGGAGGGCCAATAAAATCCCGAATCAAACACTTTCTTAGCGGTGTAGTTGGGACCAAAGTGACCACCGGTGGGTCCTTTGTGGCAAGCATCAAGGATTTCAGACGCTGCCGGTCCATCAACACATCGGCGGATAATCAAGTCGGCACATTGTTTGAATAGGTAAGGGTCGTCCCAAAAGTAAGTCTTAATGTCAGTGAAGAACTTCTTCTTTTGCTGAGACGTCAACCCTTCCTTGAGAATTCCACCCGCCAAGTAGTTTGCAAAGTCCGCAAACCACGGGGTTTCATTCGGCTTCGAGTTTATAGACATTAAGGTCTCCAAGGGAAAAGAATCATTGATTTCTGTGGTCGGATGATCCCCTTGGTATGGATCCTCAAGTCTGCTGAGATGATCCGCGGCTAGGTTTTCTGCTCCTTTTTTATCGCGGATGTCAATTTTAAATTCCTGGAGCAGCAAAACCCAGCGAAGAAGTCGTGGTTTGGAATCTTGCTTTGTCAACAAGTACTTCAACGCGGAATGATCGGTATACACGATGGTGGTAGAAAGGACAAGATAGGGGCGGAATTTTTCAAAAGCATAGACAACAGCTAAAAGCTCTTTTTCGGTTGTCGTATAATGCAATTGTGCCCCAGTCATTGTCTTGCTAGCGTAATGGATCGGTTGGAAGTGTTTGTTCACTCTTTGTCCAAGAACCGCTCCAATAGCAAAATCGCTAGCATCGCACATCAACTCAAAGGGCAGCTCCCAATTAGGGGTAACCAAGACGGGTGCCTTAGTTAGCTTATCCTTAAGCGAGTTGAAGGCTTCAAGGCACTCTTTGGAAAAGATAAAAGGAGTATCTTTTTCCAAGAGGTGGGTCATCGGGCGAGCGATTTGAGAAAAATCTTTGATGAATCGACGGTAGAAGCCCGCATGACCCAAGAAACTTCTCACACCCTTCACAGTTGAAGGTGGAGGCAATTTTGCTATAACATCGACTTTAGCACGGTCTACTTCAAGACCGGCTTTCGAAATCTTATGTCCAAGCACGACGCCTTCTTTTACCATAAAATGGCATTTTTCCCAACTTAGAACAAGGCGAGTGTCTTCGCACCGCTTTAGCATACGTTCTAAATTGGCAAGGCAAGCAGAGAAGGAATCCCCGAAGACCGAGAAATCATCCATGAAGACTTCCATGGTTTGTTCAACCATGTCATGGAAGATAGCTAACATACACCTTTGGAAAGTCCCGGGCGCATTACATAAGCCAAAAGGCATTCTTTTGTAAGCGAAAGTGCCATAGGGACAAGTGAATGTAGTCTTCTCTTGATCTTGGGGATCGATGGGTATTTGGAAATAACCCGAGAAACCATCAAGAAAGCAGTAATATTCATTACCGGCTAATCGTTCAAGCATTTGGTCCATGAAAGGTAGAGGGAAATGATCCTTTCTCGTGGCATCATTGAGTTTGCGGTAGTCTATACAAACTCTCCACCCAGTAACGAGACGAGTGGGAATTAACTCGTTGTGTTCATTGGGAACAACGGTTATTCCGCCCTTCTTGGGCAAACAATGGATTGGACTAACCCATGGGGAATCCGAAATAGGGTAAATCATACCCGCATCAAGAAGTTTGATAACCTCTGTTTTGATGACTTCATGTATTTTTGGATTCACCCTTCGTTGGCTTTGAATAGTGGGTTTATAGTCGTCCTCCATGAGAATTTTGTGCGTGCAGAAGTGAGGATCAATTCCACGAATATCCGAGATTTTCCAAGTGATAGCCTTCTTATGAGCTTTCAGCACGGCAACGAGGCGAGTCTTCTCTTCATCTTTCAAATCCGTTGCAATAATGACGGGCGACTTCTTGTTGTCGTCAAGGAACACGTACTCGAGATGTGGCGGCAACTCCTTAAGTTCCAAATCCGGAGGATTTTCGACGGGAGGCGTTTTCAAAGTCGTGGCATCGATAGCAATGACCGTGGGAGATGGAGGCGAAGGATTGTCTTCGGTGAGAAGATTGTCAAAGAAATTCATGTCTTCATCCCCCTCGGTGGGAGAATCATTAGTAGCTAAATTCGCATCTCCCATGGTAGCTTCAAGATTGTTCCAGAATAAATCACTATCTCCAACTAGAGACAACGATGAATCAATAGAGGACACGGTCTCAACATTGGGAAGAGAGGTAGGAATACTTTTGCAAGCATCATTAAAGTGTTCTTCACAAGCCTCATCGAGAACGTCAATACAATTAACACTCTCATATGAATAAGGTTGTTTGGACAACTTTCCCATGTTGAAGACTACTTTATCGTCACCCACTCTCATGATAAGCTCACCGGCTTCAACATCAATAAGAGTGCGACCGGTCCTCAAGAATGGACGACCAACAATGAGTGGTACACGAGGGTCCATCTCGTAGTCGACGACAACAAAATCAGCAGGGAAGGTGAATTTGTCGACTCCTACAATGACATCTTCGGCTATCCCCACTGGATAAGCAACCGTACGGTTGGCCAATTCCAAAGTCATTTTAGTGGGGACTAGCTCTGGGAGAGATAATTGCTTCCAAACACTTAGAGGCATGAGATTAATACTGGCACCTAGATCGGCTAGGGCCATGCAATTCTCTACTCCCGGGAAATTGCAAGGGATAAGAAAACGACCCGGATCACCAAGCTTGGTTGGCAATTTCCTTAAGAGCACTGCAGAGCAGTTCTCATTAAGTTGGGTGTTGGCAATGTCGAGGAGCTTTTCCTTGTCGCTCAAAAGATCTTTAAACATTTTTGCGTACTTGGGCATGTGAGCGAGAGCCTCAGCGAAGGAGATATTGAAATTCAGTTGTTTGAACATTTTAAGGAAATTCGAAACCTGAATATCATCCTTGCTCTTTTGCTTCTCTTTCCTCAACCTTGAAGGATAAGGTATATTGGAAGAAGAGGAAGGCTTTAGAGGAATAGGATCACTCACAACCACGGGTGGAGGAGGGGTAGAAAGAAGAGGTGGAGAAATTAGGGAAGGAGAAGGAGGAGGAATAGGACCAGGTGACTCGTTCTCCTTAGTCACAATCACCGGTGGAGGTATAGGAAGCTCAGGTTCCTTGGTACCTTTACCACTTCGAGTGGTGATTGCTTTCATCTCCCCTCTTGGATTCGCAACGGTATTACTCGGAAGAGTACCCGAAGAAGAGGGTTGATTACCTTGGAAGAAACTAGCCATCATGTTCCTCAGATCATTAGTTTGGGTATCCAACGTATTTCTCATGTCGGCTCTCAAATCGTTTCCTTGCTTGACCAAGTCCGCTTTCAGGTTGAGCACTTCTTTCTGAAGATTTCCTACTATCACATCGTTAGTCCTCATATAAGTTTCCACTTCTTGGTGAAGAGCGGTGGGTTGGTTGGGAGGAGCATTGTATGCGGGTGGTTGATAAGCAGGTTGTTGGTAAACTTGGTTGTTTCGTTGAGGTGGTTGTTGCTGCTTGTGAGGAGGTATGTATGGTTGTCGAGGCTGTTGTTGTTGTTGAGGAGGGCGATTGAGGTTTTGTTGTTGGTTTGGGTTGTTTTGGGGAAAACCAGGTGGGGAAAGATAATTGTTAGAGCGGTAGCTAAGCAAGTTACGGTCACCTTGAGGTCTAGCTTGATAAGCAGGTTGAGGATAGGTGCCATATGCCGCATTCACATTCTCAGCAGGGTAATCTTGGGTGGCGGTACAAGTGGTGTAAGAGTGAGGACCACCGCATATCTCACAAGGTTGGCTGACAGCGTTCACTTGAGCGTGTTTGGCGTTGTTGCTGTTGTTGTTGCTGACGGTGTGGGTGACAAGCGATTCAAGAAGCGTGGTGATTTTGTCAAGTCGCTTGTCGCTGTCATTAGTGCTAGCACTAGCAACATTGGTCCTAACGCTCTTGGTTTGCACACGAGATTTGTTCTCAATGATATCCCAAGCAGCATTGGAAGTCTTAGCCAATAAATTACCCCCTGAGGCACTATTCAGTGAATCTTGGTCACTCATGCTTAAACCATTGTAAAAAGTATTAATTTGATGTACTTTGGTAAAACCATGTTGTGGGCATTTTCTTAAAAGATCTTTAAAACGATCCCAAGATTCACTGAATGACTCATCGTACTTTTGTTCAAAGTTTATAATCTCATTCCGCAAAGCGGTAGTACGAGAGGGTGGAAAAAAGTAATTGATGAACTTTGTTTCCAAATCCGTCCACGAGAGAATACTCTGTGGCGGTTCCTTAGCAAGCCAATGTCGGGCTTGTCCCTCTAAAGAAAAGGGAAAAAGTTGTAACCTTATAACCTCCTGTGGAACTCCATTGAACTTGACCGTGTTGGTGAGTTGTAGAAATCTCTTGATGTGGTCGTGTGGATCATCAATGATGCGTCCCAAGAATGGTTGAGCTGAGACCATCTGGATAAAGCCTGACTTGAGCTCGAAATTGTTGGCGGCAATTGGTGGTATAACAATTGGATCCGTGTTGCCATCGACATGAGCTTGCAGCAGTTCAATCATTGGGCGATTATCCGGAAGGGGCTCATTGTTGTTATTATTCATGTTGTTGAAAGGCGGGTTGTTGTTGTTATTATTGTTGTTCGGAGGTGGTATGTTATTGTTGTTTTGTACACCAGCCATGTCTAAGTTATCGAGAGGCTCGGGCTCTTGATAAGACGTGGATCGAGTGCGCATACACCTGCAAAAGAACGAACAAAGAAAAACAAAGCAAAAATATTTTTGGTTTTTATGTTTTTTACTTTTTAGGATTTTTGAAAATTTTATATTTTTTAGTGTTTTTGAAAATTTTTAGGAAAAAGTAACGTTCACGGGGAACGGATCCCAAAATCCAAATTCTCACAAAAAACTTTTGATCTTAACGAGAGGAGCCGGCAGCGGCGCCATTTGATACATGCATTTTGTGTGGGTTCAAAATATAATTCTCGGAATCCTCTCGAATTGATCTCAGTTAAAAGTGGAATGATTTGTTCTTGGTGACAAAAAGTGGATTTGGTTTTCTATTCTAAATAACTGAAATGAATAAAGATTAAAGCCGGAAACAGTAGATAAAAGCAATTAAATAATAAAGCAGAAAATTACTCTTACTGAAAAATACTCTATGTTGAAAATCACCCTTATGCGGAAAGATGCTCTATGCGGAAAATCTTGCCCTATTCGGAATAAATCCCTACGCGGAATGTATGGCTATGCGGAAAGTAGAATCCTATGCGGAAAATAAGGCTATGCGGAAAGTAGAAGCCTATGCGGAAAAGTAGGGGTATTCGGAATAAAATGCTCTATGCGGAAAAATGGTGCTACTCAGAAAAAACCAGTCTATGCGGAAAGTCTTCCCTATGCGGAAAATCCTCTATTCGGAAAATGTGCTCTATGCGGAAAGTAAGGACCATTCGGAATATTGCTCTTATGCGGAAAATTAGGACCATGCGGAATATATGAAATATTCCGAGTAAAGGAAATGGAAACACCCCTATTCGGAATACCCAGGATTCCGAATAAGGGGGATAAAAACTTGACCGTTCGGAAAGTTGGTCTTGTTCGGAAAGATCAGAAATGCGAAGAACAGTAACAGCAGGTGCCAAACGATTTTATAATCTACACACCAAAATACTCAAAAAGATTTCACCAAATCAACCAATAATCATCCAAATACCATAAGGAACAAATCCCACCAATAAAAACACTAAATCAACAACTTTTTGAAATCAAACTAGAATCAAATAAAAACTTAAGAACTTGCAATAAAAATGATGAAGAACAAGATGAATAGAAAGATGGAATGGATTGATTAATGTAAAAGTAACAAGGTTAATGATTTAGGATTACAAGATTGAAAGAAAAAGATGAAAATCACCAAACTCCCTAATGGAGTTGGTGATGGAACGAACAAAGCCTGGGAAAAAGAAAAAAATGAACTCACTCCTAATTGTGTGAAGGGAAAAACTATTTATACTCCTAGTGGTTGGTTGGTGAGTGGGCTTCCTCCCTTTCTTCTTGTCTTCTCGTCTTTTCAGAGAAGTTGACGTTTTCGATTCTGATTCGGGATTTGTTGTCGATTAAATCCAACTCGTCTTTTAATTTCTTCGTCAAATAGACTCGAGTTTCTTCGACTTATGAAAATCTTCCGTCTTTAGTCCTTTTCTTCAATTAATCTTCGAATAGGCCCAGTGACTTCAGATCTTTCGCATCTCTTGGACAATAGGCTTTATCTTGAGTCTTTTTCCTTGATAAATCCCGTGCAATCCCATGTTTTCTTTAATATTCATCCGGTTAGCTCTGAAAACACAATAAACACAAAAACCACGCATAATTCCAAACAAATGATATTAAATACGTGTTTTGGTCTTGTTTTAGCCAGAATTAAGTGGTAAAAGGATGGGTGTTTACACACCTATCAATTACAAAGAATAATAAATACATTTTAGCTCGTTCTTCCACTATACTATACTACTCCGCATATTACAGCAGCTCTTGTGGAACATTAAACAAAATCAACCCATACCAGCATATGTATGATACTAAGAGATTTGCAGCAGAAACAAAAAGGCTAAAGTTATAGACTTGAGACTTATATATAATAATAATACCATCCATAGTACCCAAACTGCCTACAAAAATAGATAAGACGGACAAAATTATACAAAAGGAATAATTTTGAACTATGCTTTGACTATCAAAAGGTTCCTAGAAGTATCAGCCACACATAAAAAGAAAAGTGACAGGTTAAAGCATGAATTATAAAAGATTAAAGGCGATATCAAATTGTATGCAGTTTGTGGGTGATTTTTAACCCATTTGACCAATTATTCGCTGAAAATTATATATTCCCAATTGACCCATCAAAATAAAACAGAACTGCGTTTATCTTTGACATAATTACACCTCTTCAAAATGGGAAATGTTTCTTTATATTCAATACCTTTCAATCCTACCACTTGTTTTGTTGCTTCAAGCAACCTGACAGCAGAGTCTGCAGTTTAAGAAACGATTCATTTTCATCAAGGCAAGTATAGTAATAATATGAATAGTCATATTGGAAAGATACTATAGTACTTCTAGGAGCAGTGTCTTACCATGGACTCTTATTTATCGAATAATATTTTCATTTTAGCATGTCCAACTCAGATATTTTGCCATGTCTATTTTACCATTGCCTTAATGCTGAGTTGCAGTACCAAACCTAATTCAAGGAATAAATATAATATAAATAAGGGGAAAAGAATCGATAAATACATTACCTCAATCTTTAAATATAACATATAGAAATATCATCTTTCAACAAAATATTCATATGCGTATAAAACTTTAAGAAAATATTTATTTAGAAGTTTTAAGATGTTTATAAGGTAATCCCGCTTGTAAAAACTATCATCGATTATTTTCGCGACTTGAATAAGTATAGCTAGAACTTACTTGTCATCCTTTGTCAAACCAGTCAAGTGTCATAGGAATGTTTAGTTAAATTCCTTTATATATTTTAACGGTTATAATTAATAGATATAATTGGGGAATGTCAAAGGCAAAATGTTACAATTTGCTTACCAAATGCATGTCTCCTGTGGTATGAAGTCAGATTAGAAGTCAAGTGCGTTTTAGTAGGAGCTGTGATATAATTCATTGCTTCCAAATCACCTTTTGAAGATGCTGCACTTAATGATGCATAGGGAAATCTCATATTTGAGGAAGCATCTCCCACAACCCGGTATTGGTTAACTTACACCGTTGAAGGTAATAGCAGTTAATCCATGTACCTGGTCATTTGATTATAAAGTTAATACTCTTATTATGAATAGAACATGGCATCATCAAAATCAAAACTAAGTTTGGACTTCAATCTCTGAGTTTATAGCTTAAACTAAAGGGAGATCAATATGCAAAAAACCATTACTACAATATTGACGTCATACGCAATAGTGAAGCCAATCTCTGAGTTTGGACTTCAATTGCTTACATGAATCCTAAATTTCATTCACTACAATAGTGACATCATACATCTTATTATGAAGTACAAATTATCCTTACCAGAGTTTCACCTGTTTTAGGTCTCTGAAAGTATAAGTAACTCATTCACTACATTCCTCGCTGATATCCTGAAACCAAACTCACATAAAACCTAATTCATTAAAAGTAAATGGTCATCGTTGTGGGTTTCTAACATGGTTCCTTAAAAGTAAACTGATTAACTATAGTTTGAGGTGGTAGAGCACACATGGTCTAACAGAAATTATGAGGTTTGAACCTTAGAATTCGTGCAAGAGTGTTAGTTACTCAATTGGCTGTTAAGCGTAAGAAGTAAGTCTATAAAAATACGATCAAAATTTATTCGTGAGTTTTACCTTCAAGATCAAAACTGGTTTCCACATGATTTTCCCTTGTATTTGCTGACGGTTTAATGAGGTGCATGGAGCAGCAAGCTGCTTCTTTATCTACAAAACACAACACTTTGATCACTATATTAGCTCCATACATCCAAGAATTAAAGGAAGGCAGAGTTGTTGTGGAAGCATGTGGCACACCCTTTCTTGAAGTCGACACGTGTAAAGTTTTATTCAGCCCCATTTTATTCAGCTTAGTAATACCTTTTCAGTTAACAGAGATCGATCTCACCCGAGAAAAGATAATCAAAAAGACAAAATCTAGTGATGTTAAAGATAAACAAAAGGAAGCGGAATCAAAGAATGATGTTTCTGAACCAACAGCATGTCCAAATGCAGAAGCAAGCAAACGAAAGAACAAAATTAGAAAGAAGGATAAATTGAACGAAGAAGATGATATATTGAATGTCGATTCTAAGTTAGAATCTGAAGAATCAGAACCAAATTACATCCAGTCATTGTCCTATGCCAAAATTCTATGCTCAGATCAAGAAAGTTTTTGCATCTCCATTCACGCTTAAAATTACTTGGCTTGAGGTTGATCCTGAGAACTCGCAAGAAATCGTTTGGACATGAGAAGGCTTGCCTGTTGCTTGTGATAGAAATAAGTGTGGCGATACAGAGCGCAAAAAGTGACCTCCTCATGTTCTCTCATCAGATAACATATGAGAAAAGCAGTAAAAGGTCTTCTTTTTTCGTTTACCCCCGAAAAGGTGAAACTTGGGCTCTTTACAGACATTGCGATTTTAAATGGAGCTCTAACCTGGAAAGCCATATGGATTTTAAACATGAGATAATTTTGACAAAGAAAATGGTGTTCTTGTATACTGTATGGTGAAAATGGCAGGTTTTGTCAGTTTGTTTCAGAAAACAGACCGGGGAAAAATATGCTTGTCAGGAGAAGGTTTTTGTAAATAGTTAAGATGAATGCATTTATTGTATATGTTTACTTACTTTTATGTTGCGTTAGTTATGGTACCTAATATAGCACCTGCAGTAACATCCTTGTCACTATATTCGCCTCTTGATAAAGTTCAAACCATATCATTCACCTACATTTTTATCACAAGATTCTAGAACATTAAAATGCTGCTCGATTTGAACTAAAAAAATACGAACTTCACCAAAATAAAAAGTTTCCTCGTTACCTCCTTCGTCTCTTCTAGAGATGAATAATGTTTACGCTTATTATCAAAAGCTTCCTTTCTAACAACATACTCGGTGCTTAAGGATAATGAGTTAACCCAATGCCTATGACCCTGTATTCTAATTAGAAAACATTAGAAAGTACTTTTAAGGTAAAGTCAAAAGATAAACTATTCTAAGTTTCTTGCAAGTTACCAATCATTATAACATATAAAGTACTTTTGAGGTCGTAGATCTTAAGTAACTGGATATGGTCACCCCATCAGGAAGCTCTAAAGGACGTTGCTTCCTCTTCTTGTTTGTGTGTTTGCTACAAATCAAGGCGTGGACAGATTTACAATTTTCTTAAGAGGTATCTTTTTCAGTTCAAATGAGTTCAAGCAACATGTTAGGATGTATACCTTCGCTCATGAAGCAATGTAACATTTTGATGTAAAGTTCACCATACCGTAACAAATATCTCAGGTAATAATAAACATGATGAAGGGAAAGACGTAAAAATGATACAAAAGAATGCTTGTCTTATATAAAAAGGATATCAACATGTAAAAAAGGTGGTTAATGTAGTATTGTACATGATATTTTTAGAATACCCTATGCATTTCATATCAATAGATGATGTTCATTCTTTTTGTCCATAACTACTGTCAAGAGCTGTCAAGAAGCTAAATCCTGTGCTAATCTTAATGTTACAGATTGTTTCAGCAGCAGTTTAAAATAGTTTGAAATGAGTTTTGTTACATGTAGATTTAGATAAATAACCTGCTGCTGAGCGGGTGCTGAAGGAAAAGTGACAATCTAATCTTGAGTTTTGTGCATAATATATTAACAAAACATTACAAAAAATTAAAATAGAACAATGACAAGAATGTTCTTTACTGAAATTTCACAATAACGATCTTCTTTAATATTGTACCAACATAAGATGATCATTTTTTTACATGATAAGAATGTAGCTTTTTTTATTATTTTATTAAAAAATGGTTTTAAACTTGAGTTAAGCAGCAAAACATAGAACTTAAATGGAGTAAAAAAAAAGCTGAATAAATCGTATATGTTACGTACCTTGAGTTTCAACACTTGTTGATTGATTACAAAGAGTAATAAATACATTTTAGCTTGTTCTTCCACTATACTATACTACTCCGCATATTACAGCAGCTCTTATGGAACATTAAACAAAATCAACCCATACCAGCATATGTATGATACTGAGAGATTTGTAGCAGAAACAAAAAGGCTAAAGTTATAGACTTGAGACTTATATATAATAATAATACCATCCATAGTACCCACAACTGCCTGCAAAAACAGATAAGACGGACAAAATTATACAAAAGGAATAATTTTGAACTATGCTTTGACTATCAAAAGGTTCCTAGAAGTATCAGCCACACATAAAAATAAAAGTGACAGGTTAAAGCATGAATTATAAAAGATTAAAGGCGATATCAAATTGTATATAGTTTGTGGGTGATTTTTAACCCATTTGACCAATTATTCGCTGAAAATTATATATTCCCAATTGACCCATCAAAATAAAACAGAACTGAGTTTATCTTTGACATAATTACACCTCTTCAAAACAGAAAATGTTTCTTTATATTCAATACCTTTCTATCCTGCCACTTGTTTTGTTGCTTCAAGCAACCTGACAACAGAGTCTGCAGTTTAAGAAACACTTCATTTTCATCAAGACAAGTATAATAATAATATGAATGGTCATATTGGAAAGATACTATAGTACTTCTAGGATCAGTATCTTACCACGGACTCTTATTTTATCGAATAATATTTTCATTTTAGCATGTCCAACTTAGATATTTTGCCATGTCTATTTTACCATTGCCTTAATGCTGAGTTGTAGTACCAAACCTAATTCAAGGAATAAATATAATATAAATAAGGGGAAAAGAATCGATAAATACATTACCTCAATCTTTAACATAACATATAGAAAAATCATCTTTCAGCAAAATATTCATATGCGTATAAAACTTTAAGAAAATATTTATTTAGAAGTTTTTAGATGTTTATAAGGTAATCCTCCTTGTAAAAAATATCATCGATTATTTTTGCGACTTTAATGAGTAAAGCCAGAACTTACTTGTCATCCTTTGTCAAACCAGTCAAGGGTCATAGGAATGTTTAGTTAAATTCCTTTATATCTTTTAACGGTTATAATTAATAGATATAATTGGGGAATGGCAAAGACAAAATGTTACAATTTGCTTACCAAATGTGTAACACCCCACTTGGATAAGTGTACGGTTACGTGTATTTATGGTGTGTCATAAAAGCATAAGGTAAATGTCCTAAAACATTAACTGACCATAAAGGATATACCGGAATCAAACATCGGTAATCCAAACATAAGCTCAAAACATGAAAAGTAATTACTGAAGGAAAAGGACTAAACAATGTCCAACAAAGCAGAATAATGTAAGGAGTGCATAAAGTAAGAAGTCTGGATAGCTTCCATCCAATGCACATGCTCTCAAGATCATAAGAGTGTCCTTGTGTACCTGGCGTTAGAACATGAAAGAACTACGGCTGGGCATAACGCTCAGTGAACGGATATAAAGCATGGTAAGAATTACTGAAATGAAGCAGATGTTAAAATACTGAAGCTGTAAGACTGATAAGTAAAGTTGCAGCGGAAATCTGTGTATAATCTGAAAAGTCTAATTTATAAATAATAAAGCTGAACTGTTATCTGTTAAATCGAAAAACATGCATTTAGTGTATTTTAATTGCCAAGAGCTTATATAGGTCATGTGTTATAACAACTGTTGCATGAATAACTGGAGAGGTGACCTCGTCATGTCGTAGAGGGGTGACCTCTAAATACTGTAGAGGGGTGACCTCTAAATACTATGCTGGGTGGAGGGATCAGCTCCAATGTGAAGGATGTAGAGCACACACCACATTCACCTGATAACTGTAAACTGATAAGCCTAGGATGCACCCATACACCCCGCTGATAATACTGATAAATGGTGTCACACCCCCAAATTCACTGCAGCGGAAGACTTGCTTTGGGGACTTGTGACTTCATGAGTATTCGAGAGCTTGATCCGAGAACGACCTCTACATGCCAAAAACCACAAAGAAGACTCCAAATAATCCACATAGTCAAGTACCTGAAATACATGCTTAAAAATGTCAACATAAAGTTGGTGAGTTCATAAGTTTTGTTTTAAGGTGTTTATAAAAAGTCAGAGTTTATATCGACCACTGCACCTGCAGTAAAATATAAGAGTTTAAAAATCATAGTTTCTTAATAAAATGTGTTTCTTGATGAATAACAGAGTTTATTAATAACAACAAAGTTTATGATAAAAAAAAACAAAGTTAAATAATAAAGACAAAGTTTACGGATAAAAACACAGTTTATTTATATAAGCATAGTTTACTGATAATAATAGATATTCTCCTTAATAATTGAATTCCCTGATCATAAAATATATTCCAGTTAACAAATAAGATTCTTGATAATAAAGAAGTGTTTGATGAACCACAAGATTTTCCAACCATTTGTGACAATATAACAAATACAAAGTCACAAAAACAGGCATTTATTATTGTCTAAGCTCATGACACCGAAGCGTTAACAACACCGGTAGTATAATCACATAATGCAGCCCCTACGGATGCCTAACCCACGACATCCGTGCACAGACTCAAATGAAACTGTGCCCGCTTGTCTTCTGTTGGACCAAGCCGGACAGGGGCGTCAACCCCGATAGATCTATCCATAACATTCGCGCTTTCGTCCGGTCATCCGGCCGAAATTAACGGTTCATGACAATGGGCCAAAGTAATTGGGTTAAAGCGGGACTTAGACCAATACATAAACGAGTATATGCACTTGTCTTCATTCTTGCAACCATTGTCTCTACCCGAGAACCAGTGAAAAAGCAGTTAAAGTTTTGGGCTACGAAACCCACAATAGAAATTTTGGTATCAACATTCATAAGTACTACGTATAACAATTAATGGAGTTGACCACTCAGCACGTAACAGTTAAACCAGTTTAAAGATAGTTTATGACCAACCAAATAAGCTTAAAATTATCTTATGACAATCAAGACGTTTATAAACAGATAAACAGTTATTGACAACCAAACAAGTTTATAAGTAGTTTCTGACCAAGCATGTACCTCCCCCAAAGAGCAATTATAAAACATTTATAATTCGATTTAAAACAAGAAAATGTGGGGTATGAACTCACCTCGACGATGTAGAGCAAACGCTAGTGATGCTAATAATACGCTCCGCACAAACGAAAATCGATATGGCCTGGTCATGGTGTTGTGGTTTACTAATCGGCTAAATCCAATAACTTAAAAAAATGTGTATTTGAGTTCTCGATGGATATGTACATCAACGTTACCCATTGATAATATATTTTAGTTACAAGTTATAATAGTTCGGTGGTTGGTTAAATAAATTAATTAAGCACGCACCAAGTATATAATGTATTCCGTACCCATTACGCATAACTAGACAATTATATAATTCTTATGTTGAATATATAATTGTGATAACAATTTTTACAAAATAAACCAAAGTATATATGTATTTTGTATTTATAGTATAAGGATCGTGACACAAAAATAATTAGACAACATAGTCCGATACATTTTAATAAGATCATTACTAAATTAATAATTGTCACTTTTAAGTAAAAAGTATAATTTCCATCGGTTCATCAATACAATATAATCCATTTATTTTATCGGTTTATAAATATAATAGTGTTTATTTATTTTATCGGTTTACAAATATAATGGTATTTTGTAGCGAACAAAATATAAAGTATATAGTTTTATAGCAATTTCGACATGACCTATTCGTTTAACCAACGTTTCTTATATTAACCAATTCTTAATATTTCCAATTTCCCAAACCATCTACGTTACCCTAGTCGCGTTTTAACATATATTCAACTACTAAATAAATCACTATAATTAAGTATCAACCGAACACAACCTATGTGTTGTAAATCAAAATAAACCAAACGCCCAATGTGAGTTAATTAAACACGTATTTAAACGTATAATTATTTCTATAGTTCCCATGATATCAATAGTATTCAACGTTTTCATTTAACCATTTATACCACCGTTTTAGTCCGTTATAGTAATTAAAAATTAGATAAGTTAATAGCCGAACTAAACCACAACGAACCATGAGCCCAATTCGTGCCGGACGCTTTAAGCCATCGATATCCTGCGTCCAAACACACCAGACGCTAATAATCAGCAATCCCAAACGCTCCCTTAATACCAAACTGCAATCCCAAACGCACCTTTAACACCAAACTGCAATCCATAAGCTTATAGGCTCTCTACCCAAACCGAACACTCTTATACTGCTGTTTACACAGCGAACTAGACACACCCGTACCGCTGTTGACACGACAGCCCCAAACACTCACTGTTGTTCGTAAACAACGAACCAAACACTCCTTGTTGCTCGTAAACAAACGCACCCTACAAACTGTTGTGGTGTTTCTTCCGAACCATACACAACCTTCGCTTTCGTTTCTGTCCGTGCTAAACACCCCTATCGTGGTGTTATGTGAAGGAAAAAACGCATTGGTTGGTTTTGCTGTTGTAGACGAAAACACTCCCGCTGGTGGTTTCAAAACCACCAAAATGCACCATTCTGCTGTGTCATTTCTGCCAGCGCCCAAATGCACCCCTAAGCCGACCCGAACGCACCCCCATGGTGATTTTAAGCAGAAGCAAACACCCCAACGGCTGATGTAATAAAACCCACCACGGGTATGGTGGTTTCTGGTAATAACGACCAACAAACACGCCCAACAATGGCGACTGTTGGTGGTGGCTGGTTGTGGATAAAACCACAACAGTGGCTACGGTGGAAACGAGTGGTCACGTGATGGTTGTAACACGGCTGTATAGATTTTGGCAACGATAACTGGTGATGGTTCAGGTCTGTGGTGGCAGCGACCACGATGGTGGTGCTTGGTTTACAACCACGACGAATATTGTTGGTGTTTTTTTTTCTTGAAGTGGCTGGTGACATGGTAAAACCACTGGTTGTGGCGGCTAACACAGATCCAAAGGATCTAACGTGTATTATGTTAATGGATTTAAGTTGTAAGGGTTTGAGGTGGTGATGGTTGCTGCGACAACATCATTTATGGCGATGGCTGGTGCGAATATGTGGTGTGGTGGCGAGCATAGGTTGTGACAACGACGATTCGAGGTTGTAAGGTGGTTATATGGAGTTGTGGTGGTAGATTGGTGGTCGGAAAATATTTCCGGTGACCGGAAATAAAAAGAGGCGCCGGGAAATTATTGATGGGAGGGAGAGAGAGTTTTTGGTGGCTAGGTTTAGTTAAAATGAGATGGGAAACCCTAATTTCCAATTATATACAATTCAAAAGTAATAAAAATAATTTGCAAAGTGTTCCATAGTCAAGGGTTATGATTGTAAGTATTCTGCAAGGACTTAAATTGTAAGTTTTTCTCATTACTTTTGTTAATACATGGTTCGGGATTCGTTTATGATTGTAAAAATTTGATTCATTCAACTAAATTTGCGTTGTTCATTTCAAAATGATTTTTCCATTAAAGTAGAGTATTTACTCGACTAATTTTCGTAATTGCCTACATTTTTATTTAAAATCGTTATTGTTTATCGTTTAACTCGAATAGTTGCGTTTATCGAAAATTAAAATTCAACTTGAATGTTTTCTTTTCCAACGTGCGTTATTAAAATCAAAATAAAAGTGTCAGATAATTCAATAAATATTTTTAGCAAATATTTCTGAGTAAATAAATATAAATTTAATTTATATCGCGTCAGTTCTTATATTTTGCGCAATTTTTACAATATGTAAAATAAACTCTTGTTTTCGAATCCAATAACCTTGATATCTCTCGAAACGAATTTCGATTAATAAATAATATAATTTATTATTATTTAAAGCTTGGAAAATTCCCGGTTGTGACATTCAGTCCATGTTATTTTGAGTTCGTCCTCGAACTCAGTAGTTGTTACCCTATTAAAGTGTAGAAAGAAATTTGAAGTTTTACCTAAGGTTATATCGACTTTACTTAGATCTACTCGCATATAATTCTGTCCGAATTTTTAAAATTGTGTTATCCACCAATAGTTAATTAGTAAACAATAGGTAGAAGTGGGATATATCCGAGATGTTCTACATGTCAATCTGACAAATCGGCCATCGTTCCTAGAACGCTGAAAGGAAACATTTCGAAGCGAAAAGCCTAGAAAAAAATCGTTAGTTCTTAAAAGCCTATAAGGGTACACCACCACCAGCCCGTTAGGTTCATCTTCGATCAGTGTATTTTCAGAAAGTTCGCACAATGATTCGTGAATTAAATGAAGCTTAAAGGAGCACTCGCCAAACGTCGTAATGATAACGATAACAAGGTAAAAGAACGATTAACTCGTACGGACGTATCATGGATCAAAAGAAATACCCTCCCAAAACTGAAGTACTAAATCCATACCATAAATATACAGGGTCATGTCGGATATCCTTAAGCCCACTCATTCATAATCTCATATTTGCATACAAAAGCGTCCTAATCTATGCAAATATGTCGTTATAAACTTATGGTTCGGTGATTTATGATTTCTTTATTCAAATACAAAGGCGTCCCAATCCATTTCAATAAAGACTTCATAAATCATCCTACTTAAGTGTCACCGGCAAGAATACCCAATTCATAATCGTTTTAATCTCTAAACGATAATATCCAAAATTACCAAAATCAAAGCGCATGAGTTGCAAATAAGTCGCCTTTCATGAGTAGACGTTTCGATAGTACCGGATCAAAGAACATAAGTGTCGATAGGCGATAAAGCGGTCATAGACGTATGTCAAGCAAAGAAACTCACGGTTATAAGTAGGATAAATATATAGTACTCGGTTCCAAATAAGCAATTATCCAATCACACAAAACCTTCCCATCCTCGAGGAAAAGACTCATCAAACACCAAGCTGAGTAATAACTTATCATAACCCAACCTCGAAACCCACTCACAAAGAATAACCCCGGGTTTTGTTATGAATTATTACACATCTCAACCTTTTGATGACTCAGCTCGACTCTGAAAATACAGCACATTCCACATTAACACGTAAGACTACAAGTCTTATCCACCCCCGAGGTAGTTCATCAAAAATCATAGGTTGTGTAATGTCCCATACTTAATTCCATCTCGCACTCAATCAAACATGAGGCCCACTGAGGCATAGTTAAGTATTATTGCACCTCTCAACCTTTTTTAATGAATTAGCTCGAACATGGGGATTACTCATGACCAATCGTCAACCAAAGTTCACATAAAGTCTCTAGGTTTGATTATAAAAAGATATACGAGACCACTGCGTAACTCATAATGCCCAATGAATATTCTAGCATTCATATATAAAAGTATATTATATGTCTAAGCGCACTAATCAAGCAATCAAACTTACGTAAACAAGTAACCACATGGTAGACAACAAAGCAATAACAAACATGTATTACAAGTACTCATATAGCAGCGGAATATGTATGATGTGATGAGTGTTACTACTAAATAAAACTGAGAGCCGGTTATAGTCTAGAATTACTAATGCAACCTAGTTCTCTATAACCAAGGCTCTGATACCAATCTGTCACACCCCCAAATTCACTGCAGCGGAAGAATTGCTTTGGGGACTTGTGACTTCATGAGTATTCGAGAGCTTGATCCGAGAACGACCTCTACATGCCAAAAACCACAAAGAAGACTCCAAATAATCCACATAGTCAAGTACCTGAAATACATGCTTAAAAATGTCAACATAAAGTTGGTGACTTCATAAGTTTTGTTTTAAGGTGTTTATAAAAAGTCACAGTTTATATCGACCACTGCACCTGCAGTAAAATATAAGAGTTTAAAAATCATAGTTTCTTAATAAAATGTGTTTCTTGATGAATAACAGAGTTTATTAATAACAACAAAGTTTATGATAAAAAAAACAAAGTTAAATAATAAAGACAAAGTTTACGGATAAAAACACAGTTTATTTATATAAGCATAGTTTACTGATAATAATAGATATTCTCCTTAATAATTGAATTCCCTGATCATAAAAGATATTCCAGTTAACAAATAAGATTCTTGATAATAAAGAAGTGTTTGATGAACCACAAGATTTTCCAACCATTTGTGACAATATAACAAATACAAAGTCACAAAAAAGGCATTTATTATTGTCTAAGCTCATGACAACGAAGCGTTAACAACACCGGTAGTATAATCACATAATGCAGCCCCTACGGATGCCTAACCCACGACATCCGTCCACAGACTCAAATGAAACTGTGCCCGCTTGTCCTCTGTTGGACCAAGCCGGACAAGGGCGTCAACCCCGATAGATCTATCCATAACATTCGCGCTTTCGTCCGGTCATCCGGCCGAAATTAACGGTTCATGACAATGGGCCAAAGTAATTGGGTTAAAGCGGGACTTAGACCAATACATAAACGAGTATATGCACTTGTGTTCATTCTTGCAACCATTGTCTCTACCCGAGAACCAGTGAAAAAGCAGTTAAAGTTTTGGGCTACGAAACCCACAATAGAAATTTTGGTATCAACATTCATAAGTACTACGTATAACAATTAATGGAGTTGACCACTCAGCACGTAACAGTTAAACCAGTTTAAAGATAGTTTATGACCAACCAAATAAGCTTAAAATTATCTTATGACAATCAAGACGTTTATAAACAGATAAACAGTTATTGACAACCAAACAAGTTTATAAGTAGTTTCTGACCAAGCATGTACCTCCCCCAAAGAGCAATTATAAAACATTTATAATTCGATTTAAAACAAGAAAATGTGGGGTATGAACTCACCTCGACGATGTAGAGCAAACGCTAGTGATGCTAATAATACGCTCCGCACAAACGAAAATCGATATGGCCTGGTCATGGTGTTGTGGTTTACTAATCGGCTAAATCCAATAACTTAAAAAAATGTGTATTTGAGTTCTCGATAGATATGTACATCAACGTTACCCGTTGATAATATATTTTAGTTACAAGTAATAATAGTTTGGTGGTTGGTTAAATAAATTAATTAAGCACGCACCAAGTATATAATGTATTCCGTACCCATTACGAATAACTAGACAATTATATAATTCTTATGTTGAATATATAATAGTGATAACAATTTTTACAAAATAAACCAAAGTATATATTTATTTTGTATTTATAGTATAAGGATCGTGACACAAAAATAATTAGACAACATAGTCCGATAATTTTAAGAAGATCATTACTAAATTAATAATTGTCACTTTTAAGTAAAAAGTTTAATTTCCATCGGTTCATCAATACAATATAATCCATATATTTTATCGGTTTATAAATATAATAGTGTTTATTTATTTTATCGGTTTACAAATATAATGGTATTTTGTAGCGAACAAAATATAAAGTATATAGTTTTATAGCAATTTCGACATGACCTATTCGTTTAACCAACGTTTCTCATATTAACCAATTCTTAATATTTCCAATTTCCCAAACCATCTACGTTACCCTAGTCGCGTTTTAACATATATTCAACTACTAAATAAATCACTATAATTAAGTATCAACCGAACACAACCTGTGTGTTGTAAATCAAAATAAACCAAACGCCCAATGTGAGCTAATTAAACACGTATTTAAACGTATAATTATTTCTATAGTTCCCATGATATCAATAGTATTCAACGTTTTCATTTAACCATTTATACCACCGTTTTAGTCCGTTATAGTAATTAAAATTAGATAAGTTAATAGCCGAACTAAACCACAACAAACCATGAGCCCAATTCGTGCCCGACGCTTTAAGCCATCGATATCCTGCGTCCAAACACACCTGACGCTAATAATCAGCAATCCCAAACGCACCCTTAATACCAAACTGCAATCCCAAACGCACCCTTAATACCAAACTGCAATCCCATAAGCTTATAGGCTCTCTACCCAAACCGAACACTCTTGTAATGCTGTTTACACAGCGAACTAGACACACCCGTACCGCTGTTTACACGGCAGACCCAAACACTCACTGCTGTTCGTAAACAACAAACCAAACACTCCTTGTTGCTCGTAAACAAACGCACCCTACAACCTGTTGTGGTGTTTCTGCCGAACCATACACAACCTTCGCTTTCGTTTTCTGTCCGTGCTAAACACCCCTATCGTGGTGTTATGTGAAGGACAAAACGCATTGGTTGGTTTTGCTGTTGTAGACGAAAACACTCCCGCTGGTGGTTTCAAAACCACCAAAATGCACCATTCTGCTGTATCATTTCTGCCAGCGCCCAAATGCACCCCTAAGCCGACCCGAACGCACCCCCATGGTGATTTTAAGCAGAAGCAAACACCCCAACGGCTGGTGTAATAAAACCCACCACGGGTATGGTGGTTTCTGGTAATAACGACCAACAAACACGCCCAACAATGGCGACTGTTGGTGGTGGCTGGTTGTGGATAAAACCACAACAGTGGCTACGGTGGAAACACGGTGGTCACGTTATGGTTGTAACACGGCTGTATAGATTGTGGCAACGATAACTGGTGATGGTTCAGGTCTGTGGTGGCAGCGACCACGATGGTGGTGCTTGGTTTACAACCACGACGAATATTGTTGGTTTTTTTTCTTGAAGTGGCTGGTGACATGGTAAAACCACTGGTTGTGGCGGCTAACACAGATCCAAAGGATCTAACGTGTATTATGTTGATGGATTTAAGTTGTAAGGGTTCGAGGTGGTGATGGTTGCTGCGACAACATCATTTATGGCGATGGCTGGTGCGAATATGTGGTGTGGTGGCGAGCATAGGTTGTGACAACGACGATTCGAGGTTGTAAGGTGGTTATATGGAGTTGTGGTGGTAGATTGGTGGTCGGAAAATATTTCCGGTGACCGGAAATAAAAAGAGGCGCCGGGAAATTATTGATGGGAGGGAGAGAGAGTTTTTGGTGGCTAGGTTTAGTTAAAATGAGATGGGAAACCCTAATTTCCAATTATATACAATTCAAAAGTAATAAAAATAATTTGCAAAGTGTTCCATAGTCAAGGGTTATGATTGTAAGTATTCTGCAAGGACTTAAATTGTAAGTTTTTCTCATAACTTTTGTTTATACATGGTTCGGGATTCGTTTATGATTGTAAAAATTTGATTCATTCAACAAAATTTGCGTCGTTCATTTCAAAATGATTTTTCCGTTAAAGTAGAGTATTTACTCGACTAATTTTCGTAATTGCCTACATTTTTATTTAAAATCGTTATTGTTTATCGTTTAACTCGAATAGTTGCGTTTATTGAAAATTAAAATTCAACTTGAATGTTCTCTTTTCCAACGTGCGTTATTAAATCAAACTAAAAGTGTCAGATAATTCAACAAATATTTTTAGCAAGTATTTATGAGTAATTAAATATAAATTTAATTTATATCGCGTCAGTTCTTATATTTTGCGCAATTTTTACAATATGTAAAATAAACTCTTGTTTTCGAATCCAATAACCTTGATATCTCTCGAAACGAATTTCGATTAATAAATAACATAATTTATTATTATTTAAAGCATGGAAAATTCCCGGTTGTGACAAATGGCCAAGCTAAAATAAATGGGACGCTGTGAGAAATCATTCCCTCGCAGAGGAGTCATGACACCGGTACCTCTAGTGTCATGGTTACGGTACCTCCGTAACTAGTACATAAACTGGTCATGCTTGTATATAAAGCTCAGGCAATTTATTTAGTTATTAAAGTGATTTCTGATAAGCTTAAACATATACTGGGGAAAACATTTGGCTGCAGACGGGAAATCATAATCATGCATAGAAGGAAGTCCTTACTAAAGAACGGGAAATCCGTACCTTGAGTCCAGAATGAAATAGGAACGAAAGATGAAAGATCCTACTCCGACTTCACGGACACTACATAAATGACGAACGCGAAAATAAGTTGACTGATGTTTATTTATTTTTACTGATCTTATTTGTTTCTCGATGATTTAATTTATACTTGTATTACTATTTGTATATAATCTAATAAGTTCTGACTGTTCATAAATATTACTAATTTAATGTCCTTTGTATTTCTGATTACTGTATAACGTATAATCTGGCATTACTATAAATAGTAACTCGTTATAATTAGAAAGTTTCCTGATTTAGAAATATTTCCAATTTAATATCTTTAAATTAAATTGTTTATAAATCATAAGTTTTTAATAGGATAAAAATGATAAAGCTAGAATTAATTTAATTTTATTAATTCGATTAATAAAATTAGACAATATAATAAATATATTTATAAACTCATTTATAAAATAATTTACCAATTCAAATAATTCGTGGTTCCCACTGCTTGTCTTAAGTTCCCACTGCTTGACTTAAGTTCCCACTTCTTGTGTAATATTCCCACTGTTTGTATTATAGTCCCACTATTTGTGTTATATTCCCACTGTTTGTGTAGTGGTTCCTACTGCTTCTGTAGTGGTTCCCACTGCTTTCACTGTGACAAACCCAAACACTCCTGAACTATTTTCTTCTTGCTGAATACATACCCAAACGCACCCTGCTGCCAAATTTAGACCCAAACTCCCTTGCTGTCATATCTAAACCCAACACCCCTGCTGTCATTTTGGTTCGGGCTGGTCTCAACACAAAAATCACCACCGAGACCTTGCTGTGGTCTCGGCTGGTCGAGCAGCAACACGCCGAGAACCTTTGGGCTCTCGGTTTTCGTGGTCTAGATCAAAACCCCGACGCCCCTTAGTACCCGATACCCTTGCTTGGGTTTGTTTCGGCCTGATCACCAAAAGAAAACCACCGAGACCATATAGGTCTCGGCTGTGCACACCCAAGACCCACCGAGAGTTAATACAACTCTCGGTTTTCGTGCAAAATAAACAAACTCGACTGGTTAAAAAGGTTTTACAGTTTCATACTTAAGATTCATGAGTTTCTGCTATGAACTTCCAGAATTCGTGATTAAAGAAAGAAGGGAACGATTCATTACCTTGCGTGACAGGGATCAACGACATCAAATCACGATCAATGTATTACATTTGCGAATGATTTTTGTTTTCTTGTTGTTGATCGTCGGCCAGAAGAAGGCAGAAAATGGAGGACGACGGCTCTCTCCCCCTTTTTTTGGCGGCATAAAACCTAGCAGCTTAAGCGTGAGTTTATTTTTAATTTATTTTTATCTGTTTGGACCAAAGGGGGAGCTTACCCCGTGTAATTATTTTTTGCCATATGGGCCTAAGCCCATGATTTCATTCTTTTCTCTTTTTTTACACAAACCGACCAAAGAGCCCCTTTTACTTTCTTATTTTTTTATAAAGCCTTAAATATTACTTACGTGCTGTCGTATTTAATTCTTGCCATTATTCTGGCTAATTAATAGCTTTTAATAACTAAAACTGCGTATTTAATATTCGACTAATTTTAAATACGGGTTTTACAATTCTTCCCCACTAAAAAAAATAATTCGTCCCTGAATTAAGGATACGACTGTACTAGTTTTACAATTCTCCCTCTCTAAAAAGAAAAATTCGTCCTCGAATTAGAGGTAATAAACTGATGAAATTTAAGAGCTGAAGGACACATAGGCTGAAAGAACATGAAGGTCGAAGAGGCATATGAGCAGAAAGGATCGTTCGTCTTCTATCTAAGACATAATGCTGCTAAAAGGTATAAACATGACATGACTAAAGTGAACATCTAACGTGACATGGCCGAATAAGACATGGAACATAACATGACTGAAGAGGATGATAGGTCCGGATGGACTCCTCCTTTTCGAGTGGCTTCCCGCTCGAAACGATTCCTTAGAAGGTCTAATCAAAATAACAATCTTTGTCTTGATGACCCTGTCCTGATGATGCTGAATAGTTTCTGGTTCCACACTTAAAATGGATTTTCTGAATATGATAGAATGAACAAGCTATAGCATGTAGTATACATGAAACCGTACATACAAATATCCTTAGAAGATAACATTTATATCTCTGAGCAAGTTGTTGAGAATATATAGGGACGAACTACGTGAACAATTGCGAATGTGGTTCGCGATCATAAAAGGAACAATGTGAATGAAGTATTCTATGAACGTGATACGTTAATCATACTGTGAACGTGATACTAGGACATATCATGAATGTATGCTGACTGAGGAAAGAAGTCAACGATATGGCCTGAGACGTGAAACGTCTGTCTGGTCATGGAGGAACCATGCTAGACTTGAGTCTCGTTTTGTCAAAGTTCTGTAGTCAAATCCGGTACAAGACTTGAAACGTATCCATGGAGATGGAATACGAACATGAACGTGGACAATGCCATTAATGCGAATCATGAATTTAAATCATGAGATATCATAAACATGAACTGAAATAGCATCATATTGTGAATGAGACGTAAACGTGAAAGTGGAAATAAACGTGAACATGAACGTGAATGTACACGTGATCGTGAACATGAACGTGAGCGGTTCGCGAACGCTAATTTTTATCTGACAAGATTGTTGATGGATAACCTTGGAATCACACGATCTATTGCTGAATTTCCTGTAGATTTGTTACTACGTAATCATTTCGAATAAAAGAAGACGTGTAGGTTGGGTTAACTGGTTAACAACAACTTAGATAGCATCATGCTTCATCTGAGTCTGTGGTAACTGACAATAACCTCCATGTAATCTTATCTCATTTAGGTTCGAAAATTTCTAATGGTTGCAATAACTCATTAGCATGTCGGTGTCCTATCTTGAACCTGCGGTATGTCAGGCATCTAGATATGAACATAACTGCATCAATTGTGTTATACTGCTTCTATCAAAATTCTGCCTGATTATGGGATATTCTGGTGGAAATCTGGTTGAATATTCATGGAAAATTTATTTATTTTTAGGGAGAACTGTCAGCAATTTCTGTGGTAGCAGTCAATTATGTTCTAGAAAATTTTGTACTTCGTTCACAGGTGTCGGTCGGGTCCATCAGATGATGCCCTTCACCTTCGTAGGAATGTCTGAACTTTCTTTCATCTGAAATAGGGTGGCTCGGAAATTCCACTTTGTTCATCTGGGATATACATCTGGAAAGCTGCTCATATAATTTATCCTATCTAGAAAATCTGCATAGCCGTGAGAGATGATCTCGCGTTCTTCTTTAGGATTAAGTAGACCAGAATCTAATCAATGAGTATACTGATGATTTTGTCTGAGAATTCATGGAAAAATTTTATTCATAAATTTCATAATATAGCTGAAGCATTAGGAAGCTCAGGAGTAAGGATCAACATTTTCGAAAGACTATAGTATGTGTAACAGCAGTCTAGAGAACATCATGTTCTTTCTCTCACCACTGATGGTAGTATGATCGGAAATGTTTCTGGAAAAAATGTTCAAGGCATCGTAGCAGGTCAGGTAAACCATACATACGTGGAATGAATATCAATTAATAATGGTGATCTTATAAATTTTCCGGTGGTCTAATACATGATCTCATGTCACTGGCCTTCTTCCTGATGGACAGAAAACGGTGCACCTTCTAGTGATGTGCTAGGGTGATTAAACTTTGGTCTGATAATTCTGACAACAATTGTTGCAACTCTTTTAACTTAGCTGACGCCTTGTAATTAAGAGTTTTGAACACAGATTCTGTTCTTGAGACGAGCTCTATGTTAGACCCTGTCTCGTGGTTAGGAAGGATTTTTCTGGGAAAACCTTCTCGAATAGCCTCTGGAAATTTTGGAATAATTTGCTGATCATGAATTTAGAGGATTTCAGAAGTAACTTCATAACTGATAGTTAAAAGTGTTTGTAGCTATGGACTGAGAAGTCACGCGCTTATAACGCATAATAGTTTGTACCGATTTTTCTGGAAGAAAACTATAATGAATATCTTTGAGATCTAGTAAGACGGATCTCGTCTTTATCTGAACGGAATCTTCCATACATACGGATTGTATTGTGGATTATTTTCTGGTTGGAAGGTAGATAGTGTTTGATTTAGATAAAACTGACATATGAATATGTGAAGTAGACGTGGCAGATTTTACTAAATTTATATCGCCTGTAACTTCATGGAATGAACACTTCATGTCTAGTCTGGACAATACTCCTATGGTGGTGACTGAGTCTTTAATGGTTTTATTTATGCATGGCATGACAAAACGGGTATACTCCCTTGGAGGGTACCTTGAATTTCAGAGGGCCTGGTTTACCAAACATACGGAGTTATGAGTTCTAACTCGTACTTTGAGAAGCTATTCGTATGACGTGTACCATGACAGGTGTCATAATGTGTGTCTTCTGAAATGATAACTGAGACCCATGTCTTGACTGATGTCTTGATATGTGTTCTAGTGGGTGAATCTGGACAAGGCTGAAAATTTTGGTAACTGTTAGGATTGGCAGACCGATTAGACTACTAACATCCGTATTTCTGGTCACGTCCGTTCCGGAGTTCCGATGGTTACTGACTGATTAATTATATCACGGTGGTTGTCACTACTGCTTTGTCTGTCAATTTATGACGGTCATTATCATAACCATGATTCATGTAACTATTCTGCTGAGTGGTCGGCTGAGTTCTGGTTCCCACTCTTCTGAATGAACAGTTAGTTGAGTGAAGTGTGACATCTAGCTGAGAAGGTAAAGTATGGAATGGAATGATAGTGTCTGATGGTTGAAATTTATTCTTGTCAGAAATTTCAAATATATAGTTTTCGTTCTTGTTCTGCAGAGTCTTTATAGTATGAACGGCATCAGCATCTTGAGGGATCTCCAAAGTATCAGCAGCATCAGCATTTGTGAGGTCTTCAAAGTGTTAACAGCATCAGCATCTGGTAAAATCTTCAACTCACGAGTAGCGTCAGCACCTGGTAGAATATCGACAAGTAGAAACACTTGAGATGATTGAGGATCGATTAGCAATATCCATGAAGTAGGGTACCTGGTGTGCACCTTGACTACTGTACATGAAGTACAAAATGAATAATGCACATGGAGCATATCTGAGACACTGTACGTGGAGTACACATGAAATACTGTACATGGAGTATAACTGAGACACTGTACATGAGGTACATATGGAATACTGTACATGGCACTGGTGGAAATTTTATGCGATGATCGATACTGGTGTCGCTTGTCTGACATGATCAAGCAAATAATTTGATTTAAACGGTAGTAAACTGATCTGAAACAAGTAACATGATAGGCTGACAATTCCTGCGTCGACTTACTGCTTGTTGTATCGAGGCTGAAAAGTATGATATAATCGAAGTCCCAACAGTGTTCAGCATGAAGCATGATCAATAAAGGCCAACCATGATTTATCATGAAAACGGTTTTACTGAAATTCTTTTTTGTGTCTTAGCATGGAGACATTTATCATTCTGCTAAACCTAAAACCCTCGCACGGAGACATGAAACTGAAACAGCATGGAAGCGACATCAACTTGAGATTGTGCGAACTTAATTGTTATAAAGGCTATAAGAGTATGATCAACTGAGGTTTAACATCAACTGATGTGGATGGCTATGGTTCGATCCACATAATTTAAGGAACAAAACATATGACTAAGTATGGGCGATTTTGGTTCGATCCATGCTTGTCAAAATTTTCTGAGAATTGTCATGTATAGAAATTTATAATCTGGGACTAAATATGGTTGGTTGTAGTCTAGTCCATACTTGTCCAAATTTATGAAATGTCCTTATATGACAAAGGTGAACAACTATGAATCGGTTCACAAAACAACCTTCGACTGAATAGCATGAAATTTGACCTGAACAATAGTGAACGTTTATGGCTGGTTCACCAGGTAATACTTGACTGAAAACATGAATCTGTCATGAGTAAGGGTAAACACATATGGTTGGTTTACCAATACAAAATCTGAACGGACAAGGGTGAACGCCTATGGGTCGGTTCACCAAGACAAAATTCGCAGAAAAGCACATGCGACTAAATATGGTCAGTCCTGTACCAACCTTTTACTTAGTCAAAAACTTTAAGAAAACCTACTGATAACTGAAGAAAAATTACTGATAAATGCATGAGAAACATGAAAGATAACAACGCCAAAATCTGGGAAGTTCCTGGTGACTACCCAATAGTCACAGGTCACGTTTTAGAGCTTACAGGTCGAACCTATAGCTCTGATACCATAATTGTAACACCCCACTTGGATAAGTGGACCGTTACGTGTATTTATGGCGTGTCATCAAAGCATAAGGTAAATGTCCTAAAACATTAACTGACCATAAAGGATATACCGGAATCAAACATCGGTAATCCAAACATAAGCTAAAAACATGAAAAGTAATTACTGAAGGAAAATGACTAAACAATGTCCAAAAAATCAGAATAATGTAAGGAGTGCATAAAGTAAGAATTCTGGATAGCTTCCATCCAATGCACATGCTCCCAAGATCATAAGAGTGTCCTGGTGTACCTGCTGTTAGAACATGAAAGAACTACGGCTGAGCATAACGCTCAGTGAACGGATATAAAACATGGTAAGAATTACTGAACTGAAGCAGATGTTAAAATACTGAAGCTGTAAGACTGATAAGTAAAGTTACAGCGGAAATCTGTGTATTATCTGAAAAGTCTAATTTGTAAATAATAAAGCTGAACTGTTATCTGCTAAATCGGAAACATGCATTTACTGTATTTTAATTGCCAAGAGCTTATATAGGTCATGTGATATAACAAATGTTGCATGAATAACTGGAGGGATGACCACGTCATGCCGTAGAGGGGTGACCTCTAAATACTGTAGAGGGGTGACCTCTAAATACTGTAGAGGGGTGACCTCTAAATACTGTGCTGGGTGGAGGGATCAGCTCCAATGTGAAGGATGTAGAGCACACACCACATTCACCTGATAACTGTAAACTGATAAGCCTAGGATGCACCCATACACCCCGCTGGTAATACTGATAAATGGCCAAGCTAAAATAAATGGGACGCTGCGAGAAATCAATCCCTCGCAGAGGAGTCATGACACTGGTACCTTTAGTGTCATGGTTATGGTACCTCCGTAACTAGTACATAAACTGGTCATGCTTGTATATAAAGCTCAGGCAATTTATTTAGTTATTAAAGTTATTTCTGATAAGCCTAAACATATACTGGGGAAAACATTTGGCTGCAGACGGGAAACCCTAATCATGCATAGAAGGAAGTCCTTACTAAAGAACGGGAAATCCGTACCTCGAGTCCAGAATGAAATAGGAACGAAAGATGAAAGATCCTACTCCGACTTCACTGACACTACATAAATGACGAACGTGAAAATAAGTTAACTGATGTTTATTTATTTTTACTGATCTTATTTGTTTCTCGATGATTTAATTTATACTTGTATTACTATTTGTATATAATCTAATAAGTTCTGACTGTTCATAAATATTACTCATTTAATGTACTCTGTATTTCTGATTACTGTATAACGTATAATCTGGCATTACTATAAATAGTAACTCGTTATAATTAGAAAGTTTCCTGGTTTAGAAATATTTCCAATTTAATATCTTTAAATTAAATTGTTTATAAATCATAATTTTTTAATAGGATAAAAATGATAAAGCTAGAATTAAGTTAATTTTATTAATTAGATTAATAAAATTGGACAATATAATAAATTTATTTATAAACTCATTTATAAAATAATTTACCAATTCAAATAATTCGTAGTTCCCACTGCTTGTCTTAAGTTCCCACTTCTTGCCTTAAGTTCCCACTGTCTATGTAATATTCCCACTGTTTGTATTATAGTCCCACTGTTTGTGTTATATTCCCACTGTTTGTGTAGTGGTTCCCACTGCTAGTACAGTGGTTCCCACTGCTTTCACTATGAGAAACCCAAACACTCCTGAACTATTTTCTTCTTGCTGAATACATACCCAAACGCACCCTGCTGCTAAATTTAGACCCAAACGCCCTTGATGTCATATCTAAACACAACACCCCTGCTGTCATTTTGGTTCGGGCTGGTCTCAACAAAAAAATACCACCGAGACCTTGTTGTGGTCTCGGCTGGTCGAGAAGCAACACGCCGAGAGCCTTTGGGCTCTCGGTTTTCGTGGTCTAGATAAAAACCTCGACGCCCCTTAGTACCCGATAACCTTGCTTGGGTTTGTTTCGGCCTGATCACCAAAAGAAAACCACCGAGACCCTATAGGTCTCGGTTGTGCACACCCAAGACCCACCGAGAGTTAATACAACTCTCGGTTTTCGTGCAAAATAAACAAACCCGACTGGTTAAAAAGGTTTTACAGTTTCATACTTAAGATTTATGAGTTTCTGCTATGAACTTCCAGAATTCGTGATTAAAGAAAGAAGGGAACGATTCATTACCTTGCGTGATAGGGATCAACGACATGAAATCCCGATCCCTGTATTACATTTGCGAATGATTTTTGTTTTCTTGTTGTTGATCGTCGGCAGGAAGAAGGCAGAGAATGGAGGACGACGGCTCTTTCCCCTTTTTTTTGGCGGCATAAAACCTAGCAGCTTAAGCGTGTGTTTATTTTTATTTTATTTTTATCTGTTTGGATCAAAGGGGGAGCTTACCCCGTTTAATTCTTTTTTGCCATATGGGCGTAAGCCCATGATTTCGTTCTTTTCTTTTCTTTTTTTACACAAACCGACCAAAGTGCCCCTTTTACTTTCTTATTTTTTTTATATAAAGCCTTAAATATTACGTACATGTTGTCGTATTTAATTCTCGCCATTTTTCTGACTAATTAATAGCTTTTAATAACTAAAACTGCGTATTTAATATTAGACTAATTTTAAATACGGGTTTTACAATTCTTCCCCTCTAAAAAAAATAATTCGTCCCCGAATTAAGGATACGACTGTACTGGTTTTACAATTCTCCCTCTCTAAAAAGAAAAATTCGTCCTCGAATTAGAGGTAATAAACTGATGAAATTTAAGAGTTGAAGGACACATAGGCTGAAAGAACATGAAGGCCGAAGAGGCATATGAGCATAAAGGATCGTTCGTCTTCTATCTAAGACATAATACTGCTAAAAGGTATAAACATGACATGACTAAAGTGAACATCTAACGTGACATGTCCGAAGAAGACATGAAACATAACATGACTGAAGAGGATGAGAGGTCCGGATGGACTCCTCCGTTTCGAGTGCTTCCCGCTCGAAACGATTCCTTAGAAGGTCTAAGCAAAATAACAATCTTGGTCCTGATGACCCTGTCCTGATGATTACTTACGTGCGGTCGTATTTAATTCTCGCCATTTTTCTAACTAATGAATAGCTTTTAATAACTAAAACTGCGTATTTAATATTCAACTAATTTTAAATACGGGTTTTACAAAATGCTTGTCTCTTGTGGTATGAAGTCAGATTAGAAGTCAAGTGCGTGTTAGTAGGAGCTATGATATAATACATTGCTTCCAAATCACATTCTGAAGATGCTGCACTTAATGATGCATAGGGAAATCTCATATTTGAGGAAGCATCTCCCGTAACCCGGTATTGGTTAACTTACACCGTTGAAGGTAACAGCAGTTAATCCATGTACCTGGTCATTTGATTATAAAGTTAATACTCTTATTATGAATAGAACATGGCATCATCAAAATCAAAACTAAGTTTGGACTTCAATCTCTGAGTTTATAGCTTAAACTAAAAGGAACTCAATATGCAAAAAAACCATTACTACAATATTGACGCCATACGCAATAGTGAAGCCAATCTCTGAGTTTGGACTTTAATTGCTTACATGAATCCTAAATTTCATTCACTACAATAGTGACACCATACATCTTATTATGAATTACAAATTATCCTTACCATAGTTTCACCTGTTTCGGGTCTCTGAAGGTATAAGTAACTCATTCACTACATTCCTCGCCGATATCCTGGAACCAACCTCACTTAAAACCTAATTCATTAAAAGTAAATGGCCATCGTTGTGGGTTTCTAACATGGTTCTTTAAAAGTAAACTGATCAACTATAGTTTGAGGTGGTAGACCACACCTGGTCTAACAGAAATTATGAGGTTTGAACCTTAGAATTCGTGCAAGAGTGTTAGTTACTCAATTGGCAGTTAAGCATAAGAAGTAAATCTATAAAAAATACGATCAAAACTTATTCGTGAGTTTTACCTTCAAGATCAAAACTGGTTTCCACATGATTTTCCCTTGTATTTGTTGACGGTTTAATGAGGTACATGGAGAAGCAAGCTGCTTCTTTATCTACAAAACACATCACTTTGATCAGTATATTAGCTCCATACGTCTAAGAATTAAAAGAAGGCAGAGTTGTTGTGGAAGCATGTGGCACACCCTTGCTTGTAGTCGACACATGTAAAGTTTTATTCAGCCTCATTTTATTCAGCTTAGTAATACCTTTTCAGCTAACAGAGATCGATCTCACCCGAGAAAAGATAATCAAAAACACAAAATCTAGTGATGTTAAAGATAAACAAAAGGAAGCGGAATCAAAGAATGATGTTTCTGAACAAACAACATGTCCAAATGCAGAAGCAAGCAAGCGAAAGAACAAAATTAGAAAGAAGGATAAATGTAACGAAGAAGATGATATATTGAATGTTGATTCTAATTTAGAATCTGAAGAATCAAAACCAAATTACATCCAGTCATTGTCATATGCCAAGATTATATGCTCAGATCAAGAAAGTTTTTTCAGCTCCATTCACGCTTAAAATTAATTGGCTTGAGGTTGATCCTGAGAAGTCTCAATAAATCCTTTGGACATGAGAAGGCTTTCCTTTTGCTTGTGATAGAGATAAGTGTGGCGATACAGAGCGCACAAGTGACCTCCTCATGTTCTCTCATCAGATAACATATGAGGAAAGCAGTAAAAGGTCTTCTTTTTTCGTTTACCCCCGAAAAGGTGAAACTTGGGCTCTTTACAGACATTAGGATTTTAAATGGAGCTCTGACCTGGAAAGCCATATGGAATTTAAATATGAGATAATTTTGAAAAGGAAAATGGTGTTCTTGTAGCCTATATGGTGAAAATGGCAGGTTTTGTCAGTTTGTTTCAGAAAACAGGTCGGGGAAAAATATGCTTGTCAGGAGAAGGTTTTTGTAAATAGTTAAGATGAATACATTTACTGTATATGTTTACTTACTTTTATGTTGCATTAGTTATGGTACCTAATATAGCAGCTGAAGTAACATCCTTGTCACTATATTCGCCTCTTGATAAAGTTAAAACCATATCATTCACCTACATTTTTATCACAAGATTCCAGAACATTAAAATGCTGCTCGATTTGAACTAAAATAAATATGAACTTCACCAAAATAAAAAGTTTCCTCGTTACCTCCTTCGTCTCTTCTAGAGATGAATAATGTTTACGCTTATTATCAAAAGCTTCCTTTCTAACAACATACTCGGTGCTTAAGGATAATGAGTTAACCCAATGCCCATGACCCTGTATTCTAATTAGAAAACATTAGAAAGTACTTTTAAGGTAAAGTCAAAAGATAAACTATTCTAAGTTTCTTGCAAGTTGCCAATCATTATAACATATAAAGTACTTTTGAGGTCGTAGATCTTAAATAGCTAGATATGGTCACCCCATCAGGAAGCTCTGAAGGACGTTGCTTCCTCTTCTTGTTTGTGTGTCTGCTACAAATCAAGGCGCAGACAGATTTAAGATTTACAATTTGCTTAAGAGATATCTTTTTTCAGTTCTAATGAGTTCAAGCAACATGTTAGGATGTATACCTTTGCTCATGAAGCAATGTAACATTTTGATATAAAATTCACCATACCGTAACAAATATCTCAGGTAACAATAAACATGATGAAGGGGAAGACGTAAAAATGATACAAAAGAATGCTTGTCTTATATAAAAAGGATATCAACATAAAAAAGGCGGTTAATGTAGTATTGTACATGATAGTTTTTTAGAATACTCTATGCATTTCATATCAATAGATGGTGTTCATTCTTTTTGTCCATAACTACTGTCAAGAGCTGTCAAGAAGCTAAATCCTTTGCTAATCTTAATGTTACAGATTGTTTCAGCAGCGGTTTAAAATAGTTTGAAATGCGTTTTGTTACATGTAGATTTAGATAAATAACCTGCTGTTGAACGGGTGCTGAAGGAAAAGTGACAATCTAATCTTGAGTTTTGTGCATAATATGTCAACAAAACATTACAAAAAATTAAAATTGAACAATGACAAGAATGTTCTTTACTGAAATTTCACAAGAATGATCTTCTTTAATATTGTACCAACATAAGATGGTCATCTTTTTACATGATAAGAATGTAGCTTTATTATTATTTTATTAAAAAAATGGTTTTAAACTTGAATCAAGCAGCAAAACATAGAACTTAAATGGAGTAAAAAAAGCTGAATAAATCGTATATGTTATGTACCTTGAGTTTCAACACTTGTTGACTGATTACAAAGTTAATAAATACATTTTAGCTCATTCTTCCACTATACTATACTACTCCGCATATTACAGTAGCTCTTGTGGAACATTAAACAAAATCAACCCATACCAGCATGTGTATGATACTGAGAGATTTGCAGCAGAAACAAAAAGGCCAAAGTTATAGACTTGAGACTTATATATAATAATTTGTTGGCCAATATGTGACAACCCGTCAATTTATGGTCGATATTTTATTCTCAATATTCATTTGAAAATATTATTTTATGAACTCACCTATTTTTAGGAAGAAATTTGGATTTACGTCTTGAAGTAGCATCGACTACGTTTAAACCGGAGGATTCTACGTTACGTGCTTACGTTTACATACACCGTCTTTAGTGACAGTCCGACATTTCAGAAAATAAATTTATCCGTGAATATTATTTTGGAGTTTTAAATTTGTGTTAGTTCATAAACTCACAAATTTACGAGAAGAGATAAGGACTTACGATTTTATTTTAACGTCCTTTACGACTAAACCGGAAACCTTAGGATTACGTATTTACGTTTTCGAACTCCGTTTTTGATGAGACAATTTTTATTAGATTCGTTTTGTGCCGTTGATTCATAATTTATAAAAACGTTTTTCGTAAAACGACCCGAGGGCACGCAAATCGAGGAAACTAGAATCGAGGAGTACCCGTAAATTAATAAGGGGATGAAACAAGTTATACTTGTCCCACCCCCTCACCATGGGCGGCAAACCTTGGCCAACACACCTCACAAGGTGTCACTTTTATACATGTCTAAGGACACATGTCCTTAAACTACCTAAACTAGTAGCAACTTAACCAAACCACTAAACATAAACTAGTTACTCTCATTTCCTCTCATGCAAAACAACACACCAAACTCTCTCTCTCTAGCTCAAATGTGTCGTCCCATATTCACCTTCAACCACCATCATTGATCAAAATTTAACCATAAACCTCATGTTATTTCTACATATGTTGAATCCCTCTTGAAACTCTCTTGAATGGTGGTGATTATAACATCCATGGAGGAGTTTTCATGGTGTCTTGGGGCTGATTTTCCACAAGGAGTTTATGACGATGGGTGGCCTTGAAGATGGTCATGGTTATTCACAAGCTTCACCATCAAAAACCATGTCCAAATCACAACCTACATCAACTTGGTGGTATAAAGATTGTCCTCCTCATCTTCTTGTTATTTTGATTATGTAAACATGTATTTTATTTCCTATTGTATATGTATATGATGATTATATGATGATAAAAATGATTATGTGGGGATTTGGTGTTGATAAACATGATTAAAAAGGTGAAAAACCATAAGAAACAAGGTTAAAATCATTGGTTAAATTTGTTGGCTGTATAAAACAGTAAAGAAACAGGTAATGGACTGATAAAATGATGAAGTAGAATCCATTTACAGTAAGATATATGTCTTGTACACATGTGAGAGTTGGCCATGCAATGGAATCATTGTAATGAGTGAGATATGATCAAAACAAGTTTAAGATACAAATCTGAGTTCACTGTTTTGGACGATTTTTAGATAATACTTAGAAGATGATTCAACAGTAGCTATAGGAGAGTTAAATGGAGCACATATCATTTAGTTTATGTGATAAAACATTGAGCTTCTATCTCCATATAGAACTCAAGATATGGCAGTTTTGGTGAAAGTGAAGATAAAAATCAGATTTTGGAAATTAAAGTATATTACTATTATATAAGCACTCAAAATTTAATAGTATAAAATGTAAAATAAAAACCCACTAACTTATGGATTTTATTTATATATGTATGTAAAAGGTTAAATAAGTATACATTTTATAAAAATGGTAACTTGTTAAGTTTTATAAGTTATAAAATTATAAACATGATTTTTACGACTTTTTCGGCTATTACCGTAAAATTAACGTTTTTGCTAAATAAAACTTAGATGGTTGGACCCGTCTAATGTAAACTTTATAAAACTTATATACTGATATATAAACATGTATAACAAGTAAAAACTGATAGAACCGAACTATAGGACATACGGACGTTAACGGACTAAATTAACGTTATTGGACTAATAATACAACAAAAATGGACTAAAACACTTATAAACTTATTATTGGGCTTAACCCATTTGGGCCCAACATGGAAAGTATATATATGGATAATATAAGTATAAAATGGATTAAAACAAGTTAAAGAACTTATAATAAGTTTATTGGACTTAAAATACGTAAATAGGTAAAACTAGTAAACTAGTATAAACGTTACCGACACATAACACTAAAATGAGTAAACGAGAATATGTAAACCCACTTGATCATCATATATAAATAATCATCATATGTATACATAATTGTTATTTTATAAAGTCATTGGACACGAGTCTAAGACGAGTATTATTTGTCTAGGTTTCCGTGATTGAAGCACGTACCGTACGTCCGAATTGCCGATAACCCGCCTTCCCACATCAACGTGAGTTCATAGCCTCGCACTCTTTTAAATGTTTTTATAAATGTTTTATAAACCCGCGAGGGAGATAACATGTTAGTTTTTATAAAATAGGACACCATTTGTCCCGATTGTTTGTTTATTGATTTGGACCCGAATGATTGAATGACCCGATTGTATGACCCGATAAATGATTAAAGGACCCGATAGATGAAATAAAATGGATTATTAAAGTTAGGTTATGTCACTAAAAGTCCCATTAGCATGAATTGTGAACTACCGGGATTTGGTAGACGCTTATGCATTTAATAGTACTATTTGGGGACGATCACCCCAGTTCGCGCCTTGACGGTTGATCCCCGTCGTGCCACATTGATTGGTAAGAGAATTTATGTATGAGAAGATTTCCATAGCGTGACCTTTGTGACGACACGCTACTTTAGATGGGCAAAATTGAGTATCGGGTTAGCTACCCGTTGTTGGTTTAGTAAGGTAACAATTTCATGCGGATTATAATAATCCGACAAACGAAATACTACTAGACGCTCAGAATTACGACGTATTGCCTGACTAGCAATACAGGGTCATACTATTGATATTATATTTGTGTTTTGGTTTTCATAACCATATTCATATGACGGTTTTTATTTTCATACAACGTCATAAGACGTATTGTATAATGTTTTTACGACATTGGCTCGTATAATGATTTTTCATAATCATATTCATATAACGGTTTTTATTTAACTTTATACAATGTCGTAAGACGTATTGTATGATGTTTTTACGACATTGGCTCGTATAATGATTTTTAAGGCAAATGCCTATATTGTGATTTTCGATAAAGATTTGTATAAAACGACTTTGGCTATTTTATGGCCTATCAAAATGATTTGTATAAAATGATTTTCAGTAATAATTTTATACTGATATTATATTGATGGATTTTATTAAACTCTATGAATTCACTCGGCGTTATCGCTGACCTTTTCTTTTAACATGATTTATCTCAGGTACTTGAAGGTAATTCTCGGGAAGACGACAAGAATTCATGGCCCGCACTTAAACAATATTTTCCATTCAAACACTTTGTAAAACATTGTATGAAATGTAATGACTTGGGACCGATGTAACTTTGATATTTATGAATGGAAATGATTTATTATTAAACGACGTGATTTTTATGCGTTGTCTATGATGTGAGTAATGTGCTATCCCGTAACACCAACGAGTCTTCCGCTGTACTGAGTTGTATAAATTTAGGGGTGTTATAGTTTGGTACCAGAGCTCTCGTTATAGAGAACGAAAGATTTTTAAAACTATGGTTTTGAATAAAACATTTCAAAATCATTTAGCTATAAACATTTTTCTAAAAATGTCTAAAAATCTTTTGACTATAACGGTGCCGAAGAATTCCCGAGTTACCAACAAGGCCAAGACTGAGAAGTGTTATTTTAATATATATATATACTTGGATTATATATATATGATGTAAATTGATTACAAGATTGTTTGATGATTATTTTGATATTCATACGAGGTATTTATACGACGTAGATTGTCACAATGTACCCTAAATCCCCTAGTAAATTAATCGAAGCTATTCTCGTAGGAATTCTAGCTATCCTAGATCTAAACCAAGTTGTGGATATTTATGATCCCAACAAATGGTTGATATTCGTAGAAAGGTAGATATTAGTTGATTGTGATATTGAAAAAGAATTAGCGAGATTAAATCTGATATCGATGTCATTACGATCTTTCCTTATAGAGTGGAGTTTGACAAAACGTTATCACTTAGAAAGATGTCATCTGATTCGTTGTCATCCAATTCTTAAATCGAAATCGAAAGGGTGAATGTTGCACTTGAGGCTGTCATTGGAACCATTACCCAAAAGCCTCATGCCACTAATACCTTTCCGAGAAGTCTAACTGAATGATCGAGTCATCTCATACTAGTGACTCATTTGATAATTGTTGTTGTAAGAGCTATAGGATTGGAATTAAGTATTGATTCATATCGAGCTTTTATTGCCCTATTAAGGCCTAAGAATAAGATTGAAAGTATTGGAATATGAGGTAGGATATCGCATTGAGTATAAAATTTGTTAAAAACTTGAATAAAGTAAAAATTTAACCTGTATGGAATATGAGATTGATAATAGGAAGTCGTTAAGTTCTGTGATTGAATTATAAGGTTTTAAATAATTGTTAGTTCGTGTTAAGGGCTGTTCCTAGGCCATTGTCTACTAACGAGGATGCCTAGTGTCCAAGAAATAAATTGAAGAAATCATCTTCTAAATTGAGACCGATGGATCTTCCAGGACATGTGGAACACCTAATGACTCTTGTAGATTAGTATTCATTGTGGTATCTTTTAAGAATCCCTAACTTAACTGAGATATCAGTTGGTAGGATGAGTTCTGAGAATTGTATGACATAGTGACACGTAATGTGTTACGGTACAATTTTGACTTGTTTGTGATTAATGAGAAAGATTACCTTTGATTGCTAAATTCTACATGTATCGATGTTATCTATCTTTTATTGCTTCATCCTAATGCTCGCGTTAGTGATTCAACCATTGAACAAATACTCATCTCGATTTGAGTTATGTTGTGGATTATTCTCTTTTTAGTGCCATCAAGGTCATGAACCTCATGATTATTTGGCTAAGCTCATTTTCTATCATATCGTAGTTAGTTCTTGAAGAACAACTTTTCATCACTCTTTTGCAGATCACACATTGTTTTTATAAAGTTAAAACGATATCCTTTGAGAAAATTTAATTTTCATCACAATAAGGATTATTCAAAGTGAGATTTATAAGTGATTGATATCAAAATGAAGTTGTTTATGAGACGCTTTGGAATTCTTTGTAAATTTATTTTTGATTCTTATTTAAAGAATTAAGCATGAAAATGTTTTTACAAATATGATGATAAAATTTTGACGAACTGAGTATTGCATTGTAAATCTTGAAATTGTATATAGTTGTGCGCCTACATACAATTTGGAATGGACCATGCAAGGCTGATTAGTAGTCACCATAAAACTAATGAATAAACACTACATTTTCTTTGAAGATTGTGGAAGATTAAAATTTATGAGATCTGCAAGAAGTGCAAAATAGGGACATAATGTTAGAGACATCTACATATGTGCCCGTGCCATCTATTCTTCTGAGTCGAATTTACTCATCTGTGGAAATTGTCTTATTAGACAATTGACAATTCTTTCTTGTCCAATTCTCTCGTAGTAAGATTCGTAGGAAAAGTATTTGATTACCGAGTGTTGATACCCGACTGGATGTATCGACATTCCTATCATTCTTTTGATTTGATTCCATTTGAATGACCTGGGTAACGATCCGAGGAGCTTTCGAATGTGTACTCAAATTATGAAAACATGGGATATATTCATATTCGTTAAATATTTTCGTTTGTATCTGATTGAAATTCTCTCGTATAGATTATGCATTGACCTTACTCTTTTAAGGTAGTTATGTCTCCTGATATCCTTGAATTTGTGAAGGATTGTGAGTTATTATTAGACTTTTGAGAAGTTCACATCTTATCGACGGCAATAAAACTGGAAAGTTGGTAATGCCAGTAGAATGAATTGATTGATTACGACATGACGACATTGTCTTAATTGATGGGAACTCGAGTAGAATTCCCCTAAATGATAAGATGTTGATTAACAAAAGTGATATAAATAATTCTTGATGAATGACCATATTCTGCATTTAGACTTGAAATTATATTGTGATTGGTTGTGAATTAGTCATAGATATTATAATCTATAAAGAACCTAATATGAATGTATTAAAAGATAATTATGTTATTTGAAACTTTAGTAAGTATTTGTTAATGAATTACCTAGACTTTCGCCATTAATGCAAGATTGAAATTGGTATTAAATATATTCTCGGAGCTGCACCTGTGGCTTGTGCACTGTACGTCAGCACCATCTAAATTAAAGGAATTACCTTACAACTGAGAGAGTTGTCGGAAAAAGATTTTATTATACCAAGCCTGTCATCCTGAAGAGCTATGGTGTTATCATTCCTTATATTTATAGATTACTGTGACTGAGTAAATTGACAATCAAAAACGATATCCATAACTCGAAATGGAACATTTGTTCGATCATTTACAAGGTTCTAGCGTATGTTTTAAAGATTTGATCCACGACATGGTTATTATCAATTTCGCATCTGCGAAGAAGATTATCTATTCCAATCATTACATCCAGAACTTGTGATGAACATTATGAGTTTCACGTGATGTCGTTTGGATTGACCGATGCACATGTAGTATTCATAAATTTGGTGAATCACGTGTGTAGGTTGTAATTTGATAATATCATGCTTGTGATCAATAAGGACTATTTGTTTGATTGTAAGAATAAGAATGAGTTAATAATTAATTATAGATTGCCCTGGATTGGCCGAACAATGAAAACCTGTATCTTAAATATTTAACATATGACTTAAGACTTAATATTTTACATGATTTAACCGTGTGATTAATAGATAATGGAATATAAATTGACTCTTTAAAATTTAGAAGTCATTTAAGACTTTGGATTATTACTAAAAAGAAAGTGCAAATATGTTTTGACAAATGTTTTAACAAAGGACTTTAAAGGGATTATTCCCTTATACACAAACCATTTAACTAAACTTCTGTTTAGGGGTAAATGTTTGTGTATACCTTAAGACAACCTAAGAAGAATTGAGGAAAACCATTTAAACCATGACTTGAAAACTTAAAACGACAATTTTTACTTTTCAAACTAAGGAAATTTTGACCAAAGTATAAACAAAGATTTTTCAAACATTTACGAATCTTATTAATTATTTTCGATAAATCAACCAAAAATCTTGTTAATTAAATTCAAATTTATTTTTGAACATTTTATATAATTGGTCGAACTAAGAAATTTAAAACTTTTATGCTTCATAAAAATTAACTAATAATTATTTAATTAATTATGATAATTATCGACGCTTTAGACGACGGATTGAGTAAAACGGATAAAAATGATAGATGAGACGAAACCAAAACCTAGAAAATATGAAGAAAGAAATTTTGAATAAATACGGTTATGATATTTATTTCATCAGGAAGGTGAACGTCATTACTGACGCATAATATAGAAAGAATATCTGAGTGAATTGTGGACATGATAATTATATCATCATGAGAAGTGAACATAGATACCGACACATTATGTATAAAAGATAAAGAACCAATTAGGACATGTTCTTTAATAATGAAGGTGCGAAATAAATTGCCGAACAATATAAAAATAAACAATACTTGTAAAAAGGATAATATAGATAATAAAAGGGGTTCGCGACTAATGTGAACCACTAGAATTGAGAAACCGATAGCGTTAAATGTTTAAAGGGCCGTTTATGGTTGCCTAAATATGGAGGATTGTGAGATATAGTTATGTTGGAATTTGTAAGTATAAGTATTCTATTTATATCATTTCTGACTAGAAGTATCTTTGACTGAAGAAGTTGTACTAATGGCAATTATGAAGGCAGACATCGCCTCATACATTAGTAAACGTCTAGCTATTGCAAAGGTCATCATCTGAATTTGATTCGATTTAGGTCATCGTCGACAGACTGACCAAATCTGCTAATATCATTCTCGTTAATGATAAATGCAAAAGAGTTATGTAAACATAGCGTGCCTATATCGATCGTCTATATCAAGATCCTCGCTTCGCATCGAATTTCTAGAGATTTGCTCAGAAATCATTGAGAACGAACCTTGATGAGAGTACTATGTACCACCCCAAATCGAAGGGACGAGGTAAAGTAACGATACAAGGTAATATAAGTGTTGTTTTATGTTTGAATGATTGACCTTTGGTAATAGACCGTATAATCGTTTTCCTCTAGAGAGATTATCTTTGATAATCATCGTGTTAGGATTGAGATCGAATCTTGTTAGGATCTATATTAGAGCATCTGTAAGCAGGAGTTGAGATGAAGACACCCGACATACACCCATTGTGAGTTGGACATGTCTTTTAGGTTTAAGGTTTCCTATGATGGCGAACCTATCCTTGCAAAATACCCGACCCGCGAGATCTGAAATAATTGTTGAAATTAGGATTTGATTATTAACTGCCGATAGTGGGCAAGAGGTTATGTGAATATGAAATGTAGATCTTGAAATGCCAAATGGGTAGCGAAGTTATGCCACAATTTTTAACGTTGGAAAAATGAATTCATGATCTGACAAATCATGGGATATAAGTCCCCGTTGTATGGGACCATTGAGATGATGTAAAAGTTGGGATTGAAAGGCATATAAGCTGGATCTACCCTAGGACTTCAAGAACTGCGTGAATTATGTTTCGTAAATCGAACTTGATGGAATATCTATCAAGTTAAAAATCTGAATTCTTCTTGATAAATTTTAGATCGGCGAAAAGTTGCATTCATCAAAAACCCGTGAACATCATGGATAGAGAAAGTAAGTCAACATTAAGCCTGATCTTATTCCCGTAGATATGTTTGATGAAACTCGCGTATTATAATGGATTACACTTGTGAGAAAAGACCAAATGTGGAGGAAATACCCACATGGCTTAAACTCTATAGGAAGCGAGTAGTAAGGTAAGATGATCTTTGAGGATAAAGATCCTGTTTAGGGGTAAATGCTGTGACAATCGGTCAATTTATGGTCGATATTTTATTCTCAATATTCATTTGAAAATATTATTTTATGAACTCACCTATTTTTGGGAAGAAATTTGGATTTACGTCTTGAAGTAGCATCGACTACGTTTAAACCGGAGGATTCTACGTTACGTGCTTACGTTTACATACACCGTCTTTGGTGACAGTCCGACATTTCAGAAAATAAATTTATCCGTGAATATTATTTTGGAGTTTTAAATTTGTGTTAGTTCATAAACTCACAAATTTACGAGAAGAGATTAGGACTTACGATTTTATTTTAACGTCCTTTACGACTAAACCGGAAACCTTAGGATTACGTATTTACGTTTTCGAACTCCGTTTTTGATGAGACAATTTTTATTAGATTCGTTTTGTGCCGTTGATTCATAATTTATAAAAACGTTTTTCGTAAAACGACCCGAGGGCACAAAAATCGAGGAAACTAGAATCGAGGAGTACCCGTAAATTAATAAGGGGATGAAACAAGTTATACTTGTCCCACCCCCTCACCATGGGCGGCAAACCTTGGCCAACACACCTCACAAGGTGTCACTTTTATACATGTCTAAGGACACATGTCCTTAAACTACCTAAACTACTAGCAACTTAACCAAACCACTAAACATAAACTAGTTACTCTCATTTTCTCTCATGCAAAACAACACACCAAACTCTCTCTCTCTAGCTCAAATGTGCCGTCCCATATTCACCTTCAACCACCATCATTGATCAAAATTTAACCATAAACCTCATGTTATTTCTACATATGTTGAAGCCCTCTTGAAGCTCTCTTGAATGGTGGTGATTATAACATCCATGGAGGAGTTTTCATGGTGTCTTGGGGCTGATTTTCTACAAGGAGTTTATGAAGATGGGTGGCCTTGAAGATGGTCATGGTTATTCACAAGCTTCACCATCAAAAACCATGTCCAAATCACAACCTACATCAACTTGGTGGTATAAAGATTGTCCTCCTCATCTTCTTGTTATTTTGATTATGTAAACATGTATTTTATTTCCTATTGTATATGTACATGATGATTATATGATGATAAAAATTATTATGTGGGGATTTGGTGTTGATAAACATGATTAAAAAGGTGAAAAACCATAAGAAACAAGGTTAAAATCATTGGTTAAATTTGTTAGCTGTATAAAACAGTAAAGAAACAGGTAATGGACTGATAAAATGATGAAGTAGATTCCATTTACAGTAAGCTATATGTCTTGTACACATGTGAGAGTTGGCCATGCAATGGAATCATTGTAATGAGTGAGATATGATCAAAACAAGTTTAAGATACAAATCTGAGTTCACTGTTTTGGACGATTTTTAGAAACTACTTAGAAGATGATTCAACAGTATCTATAGAAGAGTTAAATGGAGCACATATCATTTAGTTTATGTGATAAAAATTTGAGCTTCTATCTCCATATAGAACTCAAGATATGGCAGTTTTGGTGAAAGTGAAGATAAAAGTCAGATTTTGGAAATTAAAGTATATTACTATTATATAAGCACTCAAAATTTAATAGTATAAAATGTAAAATAAAAACCCACTAACTTATGGATTTTATTTATATAAGTATGTAAAAGGTTAAATAAGTATACATTTTATAAAAATGGTAACTTGTTAAGTTTTATAAGTTATAAAATTATAAACATGATTTTTACGACTTTTTCGGCTATTACCGTAAAATTAACGTTTTTGCTAAATAAAACTTAGATGGTTGGACCCGTCTAATGTAAACTTTATAAAACTTATATACTGATATATAAACATGTATAACAAGTAAAAACTGATAGAACCGAACTATAGGACATACGGACGTTAACGGACTAAATTAACGTTATTGGACTAATAATACAACAAAAATGGACTAAAACACTTATAAACTTATTATTGGGCTTAACCCATTTGGGCCCAACATGGAAAGTATATATACTGATAATATAAGTATAAAATGGATTAAAACAAGTTAAAGAACTTATAATAAGTTTATTGGACTTAAAATACGTAAATAGGTAAAACTAGTAAACTAGTATAAACGTTACCGACACATAACACTAAAATGAGTAAACGAGAATATGTAAACCCACTTGATCATCATATATAAATAATCATCATATGTATACATAATTGTTATTTTATAAAGTCATTGGACACGAGTCTAAGACGAGTATTATTTGTCTAGGTTTCCGTGATTGAAGCACGTACCGTATGTCCGAATTGCCGATAACCCGCCTTCCCACATCAACGTGTGTTCATAGCCTCGCACTCTTTTAAATGTTTTTATAAATGTTTTATAAACCCGCGAGGGAGATAACATGTTAGTTTTTATAAAATAGGACACCATTTGTCCCGATTGTTTGTTTATTGATTTGGACCCGAATGATTGAATGACCCGATTGTATGACCCGATAAATGATTAAAGGACCCGATAGATGAAATAAAATGGATTATTAAAGTTAGGTTATGTCACTAAAAGTCCCATTAGCATGAATTGTGAACTACCGGGATTTGGTAGACGCTTATGCATTTAATAGTACTAATTGGGGACGATCACCCCAGTTCGCGCCTTGACGGTTGATCCCCGTCGTGCCACATTGATTGGTAAGCGAATTTATGTATGAGAAGATTTCCATAGCGTGACCTTTGTGACGACACGCTACTTTAGATGGGCAAATTGAGTATCGGGTTAGCTACCCGTTGTTGGTTTAGTAAGGTAACAATGTCATGCGGCTTATAATAATCCGACTAACGAAATACTACTAGACGCTCAGAATTACGACGTATTGCCTGACTAGCAATACAGGGTCATACTATTGATATTATATTTGTGTTTTGGTTTTCATAACCATATTCATATGACGGTTTTTATTTTCATACAACGTCATAAGACGTATTGTATAATGTTTTTACGACATTGGCTCGTATAATGATTTTTCATAATCATATTCATATAACGGTTTTATTTAACTTTATACAACGTCGTAAGACGTATTGTATGATGTTTTTACGACATTGGCTCGTATAATGATTTTTAAGGCAAATGCCTATATTGTGATTTTCGATAAAGATTTGTATAAAACGACTTTGGCTATTTTATGGCCTATCAAAATGATTTGTACAAAATGATTTTCAGTAATAATTTTATACTAATATTATATTGATGGATTTTATTAAACTCTATGAATTCACTCGGCGTTATCGCTGACCTTTTCTTTTAACATGATTTATCTCAGGTACTTGAAGGTAATTCTCGGGAAGACGACAAGAATTCATGGCCCGCACTTAAACAATATTTTCCATTCAAACACTTTGTAAAACTTTGTATGAAATGTAATGACTTGGGACCGATGTAACTTTGATATTTATGAATGGAAATGATTTATTATTAAACGACGCGATTTTTATGCATTGTCTATGATGTGAGTAATGTGCTATCCCGTAACACCAACGAGTCTTCCGCTGTACTGAGTTGTATAAATTTGGGGGTGTTACACAATAATACTCGTAATTTCTGTTAAGACATATTCCATGTTGTTTCATGCAGGAGGTGTCATGACTGCATGTTTTGGAGATTAATTGGTCAGAGCTTCACCCATAGGAGGTGGCCTAACAGCTATTGACCACTTTGGTCAACAATTTTTCTATTGGAATTTCGTTTCGTTAATCCATTTGAGATAAAGTAAAAAATAAATTAACCAATCGATGTAAGTTAATGGTTCAGATTTTCTACCTCAATAATTTCACAATGAAAAATGATTCTTTTGTTTCTCAACTTGGTTCACTGTAAATTTTGAGCACATTTATAACTTGGGGTAAAATTTAATTCGCCTTCTGAACATCCGTCAATTGCACGACCTTTTCTTCGGTCATGATTCTAAACATCTATCTATATTCATTGCAGAAATGCTTGGGGCTCTTGTGAAGAATGAGTCACTGGGTGCAACATTTTTGTTACACAGAAAACCATGGATTTCTCCCTTTTTAAGATTACATAAGTCCTGCAATCGAGTATTCCTGATCAAATCCAAGATAAAAATTTAAAATGAGAAGCAGCTTCATTCCCTAGCAAAAGAGAGAAACAAAAATAAATTCATGCATGAGCAGAAGTAATTCGTATCTTCTCGTTTTTTAGAGCTTTAGCTAAAACAAACTAATCTTTGTCAAATAATAATACGTTTTTAGTTTGTATGTGTTTAGTCATGATGCAAACTAATACACATCACTTAGCAATTAAATAGTCAGTACACTTTTAGATTCTGATGGATGTGCATTAGCTTCTCCATCCAACACGGCTACTTGTAGTTCACAAATTTTGCGAATCAAAATTGTATTTGATAAAAATAAGTAAATAAATAAAAATCATGACCATCATCACATAGCAATTTAAATGACACTTAATTTTTAAATTTAATACCAGATTGGGCCTGGTTGAAATGCAATTCCACTTAGCCAGATGGACATCTACTTTAGTAAAGCAAATAGAAACTCCTGAACTCGCAACTTTATCGATAGTAGATATCTCCCAGCTTGCCACTTGATTGTCCAAATAAGCTGTTTCCATTGTTCAACCTGCTTTTGAAAAGGAGTCAAATATCAGCACAAAGGAATAGTTCTGAAATTGGTCATGGGCTGCTGAGTCTTGGCTTTTGACTCATCATAAGTAGGCGTTTAATGTGTTTACTGCTTATGGTTTATTTCATTTGGCTTGGTTTTGTGTAATATTAGAAATCGTTCTACCGGTTTTTGGCTACTCCTTTGTTGTTTATTTCTAATACATGAAATCAAAAAATTTGAAAACAGTTCATGCCAATGCATGAACTCAGACCTTAAAGCACCTGGACTATAGTTAAAAAATAATGTGTAGAATATTGTGCCAGGAGCTGACTTGCCCACCCATGGCATCCATCCCTTTAGATCAGTGAAGCTTCCCATCAATTTAAAATGTAGCTGAATATGTTTTTCCAAGATGCCTCAAAAATGTCTTAACATTGCTCAAGTTTCGTATGGCCAAATAGTGCAATTTTTAATAGAAACACATACTGGTCTTGGGCTCATGGGTGATAGTTGAGCTTTCTCCGCCTCCACCCTTCTAAAAAACCTCTTTTACCTCTGAAACCCTATAGAACATTATCAATAGTATCTAATTCCATGATCAATTAACACATTAGTTTCATGATGATAGTTGTAAAAATACGTCTTTTAGGAAAAAGAGCGTAATTAGGGCAAGTACACAAGTGACTTAGGAAAACCACGAGTTATGACCCAAAGTGGGGATCGTTCTCAAGGAGGCTAGTGTGTTGTGTAATGAAATGATTAATTATGTGATTATATTGATTATGTGAAAAGAAAAGAAAATAGAAATGATGTAAGAAGAGAATGACGGTTACGATGACGGATTACACTAAGACGAAAAGGTCGTATACGTAAAACCGTAAAAGCACCAAAATTAAAACTTTACCCTAAAAATTCCTAAAAAATTGTAATAAATCCTAAATAATGTATTAAGAGTTTACAAAAATCAAAAATCACCCAAACCTTTTATTTAATTAAATAATGATTTTTTAATGCTAATTAAAGCCCTAAAAATCAATTTAATTAATAAAAAGCCCAAAATGAGATTTATCACTTTGTAAACCTCTAAAATACCCTAACTTAATTAAAAACAATTTTTGAAAATTTTAAAATTAATTAAAACTGTTGGGAATAAATTAAGGCCAGATCACTTGAGCGCTGACAAGAGTAAAACAAGCGTTGACAAGAACAAAACAAGCGCTGACAGCTCAAGCGTTGACAAGATAAAGTCAAGCGTTGACACATTGAAGACAAGCACTGATGGAAAGATATACTTTACGCGTTTATTGTATTCTAGATTACTTCTAGTAAAGATAGGAACAACAATGTATTTTCTATATTTATCTTTACCTAGAATAGTTGATACGTAGATTATTGTACAAGGCTTCTTATGTCTATAAAAGAAGACCTTTAGGTTGATGTTTCATATACGTTTTCATTTGTAAACTACTTTCATTGTAAGCAAGTTTGATATCATTAATCAAAGTGAAAGTTTGTTTATATCATTGTGTGTTCTTGTTTAAGTGTTAATTCCGCATAACACTTAGATTATCATAAGCATATACAAAGGTTTCTCTAAGTGTATTACTTGATCTAATCTCGTATACATAAAGCTAAATCGATCTAAGTTTGGGATCAACAAGTGGTATCAGAGCTTGTTGAGGAACTTTTGATCTTAAAGAACACAAGAACCCTAAAAATCACCAAAACCCTAATTTTCTCAAAAACCCTAACAACATCATGTATGAAGCAATAACCTCTTCCTCCTCATCTTTACCAAACATCAAGATTCCCATGCTTGATGCAACCAACTTTGATTTGTGGAAATTCAACTTTGAGCAATATCTGGGAATCTATGACTACACACTCTGGGAGGTTATTGAATATGAAAACACATTCGATAAAGCCCAAAAGATTGCTAATGTTATTGCTCAAAGATCAGTTGTTGCTGGATGTTCTGAAGAGGATAAGAAAGAAAAACCTGGAGATGGTAGAGTTGTGGCTGCTGAAGACATAACAAAGAAAAGGGTCGACATGAAAGCCCTAAATATTCTGAAAGTCTCTTTGGGACAAGAGAACCAACATAAATATAGAGGCTATGAATCTGCTAAAAACCTTTGGGAAGCTCTTGAAGTTGCATATGGTGGCAATGCAGACACTAAGGAAGAGAAGAAAAAGCAACTTATGCATGATTATGCTATCTTCAAGGCTCAACCCAATGAGAAACTGAGTAGTGTGAGAAGCAGATTGCTTGACATTACAAGCAAGTTGTCCTTCATGGGGACACAACTTGGTGATGTTGACATTAATGCCACCTTTCTTAAAAGTCTTGGTGAGGCATGGAAGATTGAGGCAAGATCAATTCTTGCCAATAATACCTACAAAAGTTCCTCGTTTGATGACATCTACAACAAACTAAGGCTGTTGGAAGATGAAACTCTTTTAGAGCATGGAAGCAAGTCTACCACCAGTAACATGGCCTTCTTCTCTCATAGTGAAGGTCAATTCAATCAGAAGGACTCTTACATGCATCCAGTTAATGGATCATCATATGTCAGCGCTGGAACAAGTCCTGTCAACGTCTCCTATTCAGACGCTGACACATTCAAGAGTGACTCCCCAAGAGTTAAACCTGCTGGTTTAGATTTGGATAATGTATGTGCTTATATTGCTTCTTTGCCCAATGGTTCAGTGATTACATATGAGGACCTTGAGCAGATAAGTGATGAGCACTTGGAAGAGATGGACATTAAGTGGAACATGGCTCTTGCTAGTATAAGAGCAAATAGGTGGAACAGAAGGTTTAAGAAGAAGATGACCTTCAATGCAAAAGACACAACTGGATTTGATAAATCCAAAGTTGAATGCTACAACTACCATCGTATGGGGCACTTCATGAGGGAATGCAGATCTCCTAGAAGATCTGATGCTGGTAAACCCTCAAGTCAAGTTGTTAAAGCTCAGGATTCCAAAGCCATGGTTGTAGTTCAAGGAATTGATGGTATGGGATGGGATTGGAGCTTTCTATGCATTTTGTAGTAAAGGTTGTAGGTTAAACACTGAGAAACTTAACAAAGAAGTGTTAAGATTAATGAGTGATGTGAGTACTAAAAAGTGCAAACTGTCTAATTACCAAGTAGCTCTCACTCAAACTGAGAAAACCGTTTCTGAATACAAGAAAAGGGAATTTGACTTAAAAGATAAAATAAATATCTTAAAACATGAGTTAGATGCTAGTATGGATACTAGAAACATCATGGAAAGGGTTAATGGTGAGTTACAAGCTAAATTAGATGAGGCCATTAAGAATAAAGACAATGTTGGCCTCAAAATTCAAAGATTTGATAGAGCCACTCAAACCCTAGGAGACTATGTGGGTAAACAAAGGGATCCTAAGGACATGACTGGGATTGGGATGAATGATTACTCTTTGGTTCCACCACCAGCTGGTGACTTCTATGGTGTCCAGCAAAAGGACCTATCTTGGACTGGTTTGCCAGAATTCCAAGAGGAGGAATTCATTCCTCCACCAAGAGTTGTCACTCCAGTTGAAGAGTACCAACAAAAGTTGACTGACCTGAATGAATGGAAGAAAGCTAATCCTACTTTATTTGTTAAGGGTGGATTGCTATGTGAAAGTCCCAATGAGTCAACTCCCATTAAGGTTACAAACCCAATCACTGGTAAAGCTGTTGACCTAGGCTCAAACACTGATAGAAAACCTAACATTAAATATGCAAAGATGTATAGGAATACTAGGTCACCCAAGAGCCAAGTTAGCAATAATGGAACAGGTTTCTTCTCTTCTAGACCTAAGGTTGTGTCAAGAAAAGCTTGTTACACTTGTGGTAGCTTTTCACACTTGGCATACAAGTGTGTCAACGCTCCCAAAGCCAGCGCTGACAGGAACAATTTCAGCGCTGACAGGAACAATTTCAGCGCTGACAGGAACAAAGTCAACGTTGTTAGGAAGTCAAACGTTGTCAGACCCAAACCTTGTGTAGAACAAAGTCCACAAGTTGTTAGACCTGCCCCATTCTTCACTAGAGGGTCTAACACTCATGGACAAAGACCATTTCAAAAGACAAACACTTGGTCTAATAGGCAATGGGTTTCTGTAGCAAACCCTAGATTCAACGCTGACAAGGGTAATTTCAGCGTTGACAAGACTAATTCCAACGCTGACAGAAACGTGACCAGACCTAAATATTTGCAACCACAGGGTAAAAGGTCTAAAGCTTCTTCAAGCTTAACATGGATACCCAAGAAAGATCAAAACCCTAATGATAATGGGATTTCAATGACTTGCAACAGATTTAATTACATTTCAAAGGTCATTACAAAACCTATTGGGGTTAACTAGGTATTTCATCCTAAGAAGGATGAGAATGGGGTTGTTGTGAGAACTAAGTTTGTTCTTATTGAACAACCAGATGAATCCAAGTCTTTTAAGACTTGGGTTCCCAAAGAAAACTAATTTGTTTTCTTTATGTGCAGGGCATTCAAAGACAGATCAATGATTATGGATATTGGGATAGTGGATGCTCAAGGCACATGACAGGGAAGGAAGACTATTTGACCAACTTCACTCCCATTAAGGATGGTGATAAGGTTTACTTTGGAGGCGGATATGATACTATCACAGGCAAAGGAACCCTTCTCACCAAGAATTTGCGTTTTGAGAACGTATTTCTGGTAAAAGAACTTGATTACAACCTTTTTAGTGTATCACAAGTTTGTGATAACCAAAATAAAGTTCTGTTTACTGATACTGAGTGTTTGGTGTTAAGCAAGGATTTTAAGATCCCTGATGAGAAATATATTGAGTATAGAACACCTAGGCATAAGGACATATATAATGTGAATTTGAATGGGATTAAAATGAATAATAATATGTCTTGTTTTTATGCTAAAGCTTTAGTAGATGAGAGTAATTTGTGGCACGGGAGACTAGGGCACATAAATTTTAAAAAAATATAAATAGGCTTGTGAGACTTGGTTTGGTCGATGGTTTGCCTGAGAAGGTAATAAGTGTGTAAACACTTATCTTTTTTCCACTAAAATCAAGGAAAAACAAGACCTAATCATGTGTTTTATATCATAAAAGTCGGAATTACGCGTGGTTTTGTGTTTTTGTGTTTAAATAGGTACAAATGATCAAAAGAAGAGAAAACACGGGATTTTACGGTCAAAGGTCGAAGAAAAGTCCAAAAAGAGACGAAGACAAAGTCAAAAAATCAAAAGTGTGCCAAGTTCAGGAAACCGGCTAAACCGACACGAGGTTGAAGAAAATAATCAACAAAGCCAAATCGAGCTCAATTTTTAGCGGATTAAATCTTTTTAAGATAATCAAGCTTTGTGGGTCCCACATTCGAATAAATGGGCTTAAAAGCCCATTAAGTACTTATTTGCTAAAGAGTTACTAACCATGAGGCCCAAAAGAAGACAGCCCATTATAAAAATTCGAGTGAAAATTGGGCCCAAGCCCATTTGATTGAAAAATAAACAAACGGATGAATTAGTTTTGTTGGGCCAAGCCATTGTTAAACAAAGCATGGACGGTTAATTTAAAAAAACATATGCTAGTCAAAAGTCAACACCACATTACGTTTGTTTATTAAACGTGTGTCCCTCAAACGTTTATTATTTTCACCCCCACTTCCATTTTATCTTCTTTTCGATATCAACAATAAAACACCCACCTTCCCCTTTTACTGTTTCTCTCTCTCTCACAAATGTACACAGCCTCCATCTTCACCTTTTTACCCACAAACCCTAAATTTAACCTACCATAAATCACACACCCAAAATTAGGGGATTTTCCCTCAAAGTTTAATTCACTCAAAACAAATTAAATCCCCCAAGTTTTTCGGAGCACTCACCATGTGGTCCTCATTCCCTCCAACGTGGCAATCCGTGTGCACAAGGATAAATCTCATCCGTATGATCAAGAGAGAGGATGAGAATGAAGGATTATACGGCCCTGATTTCAAGACGTGAGCACCAAGATGTTTCAAGAAGGTTTTGGGGTTTTTGCCTATAAAAACCCCCAAAAAAAAGATGTAACAGGAAGCTTTTCTCTATTTTTTCTTTCAGTTTTTAATTAAATTTAGGAGTAGGTTAAAATAGATTTAATTTTCAGAAAATTAGATTAGGTTCTTGTATTTTTAATTTTCAGTAATGTAATTTCTTATTATTAATGAAAGTTCTTTTTTATTAAATCTTGTCTCAATTTAATTTTCCTGTCAAGCTTTATTTAGATCTTGGAACTGCTTAATTTTTTTTAAGTTACTGTTGGTTTATTATTCGGATAAAAAAAAAATATTTATATATATATAAAAATAAAATAAAGGAAAGGTAATTATTTTCCCCACTGGAAAATAAAAAAGGGATACTGTTCGTTTGGGTTTGATTGGTTCGAAATAGCTGTTCGGTTTAAGGGAATGATTAAGTTGGTTCGAAGGTGGTGTTTGTTTGATTCGTCGATAAGACTGCTCAGCGCAGCTTCTTCTACCCAATGGATTCAACAATAGGTTCTTCTCCTTTTTCTTATTTTTTTATTTTTACTGTTAAGTTTTAATTTAATAGTCTGTGTTTGTTTGATTAATCTGCTAGTTATATTTTGATCTGGTATTTTTTTTTTTTTTAGAATCTGCTTAGTTTTTTTTGTAAGTTTATGCTTTTATTTTCGAGTCTATTTAATTTGATATTGGTTTATCTTGTTTAAGTTGTTAAGGTTCAGTCAGTTTTTTTGTTAGATTTTAAATCCGCTCATTTTAGTCTACTTTAATAACTTATGAATCTGATTTTGGCTTAATTAGTTTTTCTGTCTAGATTTGATAATGTTGGGAATTGCTTAAAATATTCTTTTTCGATTAAGTTTTTTAGTTTAAGATTTAACTGCTTATTGCTTATGTTGTTTATTTTATTCAGTTTGGATTTTGCTTATTGATATTCAGTATATCTGTTTTATCAGCTTGTTTTGTTTAAGTCTGCTTATTATTAGCTTATTTAGGTTTACTGTCTTTTGCCTTTTAGTTTAATCTGCTTTTTAGTTTCATAACTGCTTATCTTATACTGCTTTGCTTCTTTTTAATTGTTTTAGCTTATCATTAGCTTAATTGCCTATTTGCTTAATTAGATAGTTTTAATCAACTATTTATTGCTATTTGGGATATAGCTTATTGCTTTTTTAGATATAGCCTTTTGATTTATCTGTTGTTTTTTACTGGTATTCGTCTTATCTGCTTTTGTTGCTGATGTGTACTCATATCTCTTGGTCTGAGTATCGTCCTAATATAAGTATGAAAAGTCAAAAATAACAAAAAATAAAATAAATAGCATAATTTGGTCACTGGTGGGCTTCGATCCCAGGACCTCCCGTACAACATACCAGCGCCCCACCAACTCATCTAGAATCCTTTTTGTGTATTTCCTTTAACTTTTGAATTAATATAGTATAATGTGTAGTGTCAGTTTTGATTAAATTAGTTTAAAGTTTATTTACTTTATTTAAAAAAGTTTTTAAATAGAATTTTCTTTTAATCCGTTTTTATAAAATATAAAAAGAAAAAAAATATATTTTTATTTATTTTAGACTTTTAAATTAGTTTAAATTTTAGTTTAGGTTTTAAATTAGTTTTCATAAAAGGTCTTTACAATAGTTTTATTTTAGTATAAAATTAGTGTATTTTAAGTTTTATTTAAAATAGATTTACTTTTATTTTCAAATTTAAATTAGTTTTAAATCTTTTTATTTCAAATTTACTTTTATGAGTCTTTAGTTTAAAAAAGGGTTTTAAGTTTTCATTTAAAATGATTTAGTCTAAAAAGTCTTTATTTTAGTCATTTTAATATATTTTAGTTTATAAATTAAATTTGTTTTGTTTAATTAAATTTGTTTTGTTTAATTTGTTTAATTTGTTTAACTAGTTTTTATTTCAAAGTCATTATTAGTTTTTAAGTTTTATATTTTCAATTAGTTTTAAAATAGATTTATTTAAATTAGATTTTAATATTAAATAGTTTTAATTAGTTTAAAAATACCAAAAATATTATTTACCAAAAACAAAGTTAAGTCGTAACGATTAATTGGAAATCAAATTCGGGTGAGTCGAGGACGATAATAGAAATAAAAAAAGGGTAACAAAATCTCAGTTTCAAAATGGCGCCGCTGCCGCTTCGCTCGTACGATTGACGATTTTTCGTGAAGACGTTTGGATTTTGGGATCCGTTCTTTTTGAACGTTACGTTTCTTGCACAAAAAATCAAAAATACAAAAAAAATCAAAAACCTAAAATTACAAAAAAATAAAAAAATCACAAAAAGCAAATTCTTTCCTAAGATTTGCACCAAAAAAATTAAAAAATCAAAATGTAATACTTTTTCCTAAAAGTATTACACCAAAAATATTACGTATTAGTGTTAATTTTTAGTTCGATTTCTTTTGTTTTTCTTGTGATTGTTTATTTTTCTAGAAAATACAAAAAGATTTTTCGTTTATATATTACGTAGCATAATAATTGTTATTTTCGATTTCTTTCGACGCTACCATGGATAATCGTCCGATTTGGGAAATATTACAAGAAGAGCGTTATAAGATTATGTCCGAGGAGTGTTCGACTTGTGGTGGGCCTCATGCTTATTTTAATTGTGACAAAACTTTTGAGGAGGTTTATTATAGTGAGGAAAGTATGTGTTATGATACTAATACTTATTTTGGCTCCCCTGGTTTTCCTACAAATAGTGACTCACCACAATATGATCAACGGTTTTATGGGGAATTTCAAAATCAAGGGTTTTCAAATAATGAAGGTTTTTCAAATGAAGGCAATTTTCAAAACTATAATCAAGGGAGTATTTCACAAATGGATTTAATTCTTAATAAACTTGAGGAACATGGTAGATTCTTAAGAGAAATGCAAGAGGAAACCGATAAGAAATTCATGTTCTTTTTAGAAACCTATCAAGATCAATTTGTTATTGAGCCATCTTTTAGTGATGATATTGAGGCTAACACCACTACTAGTAGTGATGTTCCCACTGTGGATCCTTCCATCTCTCCGCCAATAAAGGAGAGACAAGGCCCGGAGACTATCATGAGTTTTACTCACCCTCCGGTGTTGACACCCACGGATACTATTAGCTCTCCTCTTTCCTCACCTATTGAGGAAATTCCCGAGATTATTCTTGAGCCTTCATTACCCGTTGATGACCCCATTTCTTTTATGCCTCCTTCACCTACCCCTTCAAATGACTTTATGCTTTCTTCAAATCCCTTAGCGAGACATGTTTTGAGAAACTAATTTTTGAGGAGTGTGAATGCATAGAAGAAGAACCCATAAGTTGTCCTACACCTAAGGAGTTTGTAGATAGGGATGAGTTATCTTGTGATTCCGACTACATTTTTAATTATTCCTCGGGATCGGATGAGGATGATTCGCCTATTTTACCAAGACCGACTTTTGAAAACCATGATAATGATTTATCGGATTCTTTACTCCTTAGTGATGACTTTTATACCCCAAGTATCGAGAAATTCCATCCCGAGGATGCTTTTTATGATCCCGTGTTATTGGATTTCTCGCATGAGCTTAATTGTGATCATGGTATTGATGAGAAGGCAAATGGTGTTTTAAAACTTGATATTGATATTGATTTTGAGAACTCGGATTTTGACAAATTCACATTTGCCTCTTCGCCAATTACTTTTGATTCTACTATCGATTCTCATCCAATTCTCGAGGAGTTACCTAATAAACACTCCTCTAATGAGAATTACGTTTACCACATTCGTGAGGATTTAACTTATCAACAAATCCCACAAATGAATGATGGTTTCGTACTTGATCGTGATCTCTTCGAGAGAATTTCTAAAATCCTTAGTGAGGGGAACGACAAACCCTTGTTTGACGAGCCTATCTATGATGAAGAAATCGAAGAGATTCACGTTCATGAGGATGAATGCTTTGACCCGGGAGGTGACATTGACCATTCTTTGATTGATACCTTTACGGCTTTGCCCACCCCACCTCCCGTGGATCACGACCTCACATACTTTTCGTATGTTGAGAGGACCTTTTTACCTTCTATGACTTATCCTCCTGCCTCTCATTTATTATGTTCATCCGGGACCGAGGATAAGATTTTTGATCCCGGTATAACATTCAAGGCTTCCCCATGGACCATTTAATTCGGGGTCGAGTCAGGCTTGTGACTCGGTTAACAAAAACAAGCGCTTCTCGGGAGGCAACCCGATGATCTATCTTTTATCTTTTATCTTTTATCTATTTTCTACAATAAGTGTAGGGGGAGCCGTGTAGGTTGTTTTTTTGTGTGTTGTGTTGTGATTGTGTAGGTACATGTGCTTTGATGATCCACTTTTGGTACTTTTGACGAGACCCGTGTTCCCGTGTTACCTATGTACCTGGTTCCTTCGATAAGTTTTTGCTATTGTGATTCTATCTTAAAATGAATAAATGTAATCACTTTAGTTGTCCCTTCCTTAGCTTGATTTTAAACAACGGACTCAATGTCCTAAGTGTAGGGGAGTTTATTCGCCCACATGCTTAAACATTGAGGACAATGTTTATATTAAGTGTAGGGGGCCTTCTATCGAATTTTAGTGGCCTTTTCCATGAATTTGACCCCATTTAACCGGAAAATTTAAAAATTTTCAACGTTTTTCAAATTTTTGATCTATTTTGGCCTTGTAGTATTTTTCTTTTATTTTCTTTTCTTTGCATCATATTTATATTTTCTAATTTCAAGAATAAAGTCAAAAATGAAATAAATAAGATGGTTTTAACAAGTTTAGATGTCTTTGATATATTAGGCCCGTCGTGAATATTTTGACTCAACCCGAGTTTACTTCTCCAAGTTTACTCTAGCTAGTATCCTTAACCATATGGACCTTAATTGGTTTATTAGGCTAAGCATCCACGAGTCTCATTCTTTGAGATTTTAAATTGTGGAGAACGAGAGATGATAGAGTTAATTATAAGTTCGGTATTCTTTCATTAACTTATGTGAGTTAGTTATGAACTTTTTCTCCCATCACTTGTTAATAAATATATTTGCAATAAATAAGGTTGTACGATTTAAAAGGTTACTTAGATTCTAGCACAAGATCGTTTAAAAGTTGCTCGGTATTAATTAGAGTTCATAGCCAAGGCATAACTTATTGAAGCGGGACGCGAAGATTGGCTTATCCAAAAAGGCCCTAACAAGGCATGAGGATACCCGAGTCCAAAAAGGCCCTAACAAGGCATGAGGATTCACTTTTTGCTAAAGATCCTAAGATGATGTGAAGATCATTAATCCAAATCAATATGAAGGATCAAGACACACGACGAGAAGCAATTACTCCCCTAAAGATCATGGAGAAGTCTATCCAAAAAGACCCTAACAAGGTATGAGGATAAATAGATCCAAGTCCGAAAAGGAGGCGGATCGTTGTATATCAAAATCCTAAATAAAGAAGAGGATAAATGAAGAAGTAGTGGTCAACGTTTGAAGCATCTTTCACTCCTTATGAAGATGTATACCAAAATGAAGAGAAGACCATAATTTCAAGATCGTCTCTCAAGATTTGAAGTTTGAAGTACAAGCCAAATATCGGTCCGAGAAAGGTCTCAAATCGTGAAACGAGTTATGCCATGATATGAACTTTATGAGGTTTCGAGAAGCCGTTTTAAAAGATTTTGTCCTTTAGCTAACTATTGATTAAATCGTCCCACTTTATTTTCGGCCTTAATAAATTATCGAAATAAGTCAAAAATGCATCCTCGTGATCATTCAAGACAAAAATAAAATACAAGAGATACACCGTAGGAATAAGGGGGTCTAAGTGATTAATTAAACCACATGAGTAAGTGTTAGTTGTGCTAACTTATGGTAAACAATGATCTCGTTTTTAAGCTTGGTATGGGGAACGTGAAACTTGAGGGTGATTTATATTCATGACACCAAAGCCCTAATCTAAGTCTTAGATTTCTTTACGAGTTTCTTCCATTTAAAAATTTCCAAGTTAAACAAATTGTTAAAACTTTTGTCTCATTTTAAGTTTTATCTTTCCGTCGTAGTAATAGTAGTATATCTTAATAAAGGCCAAGATGGGTTAATAATGAGAAAAATGTAACTTATGCTTTGAAATAATGCATTGCATGGGGTCATTGCAATGGTCAAGTGCAGGGGATTTAATAAGTGTGTAAACACTTATCTTTTTTCCACTAAAATCAAGGAAAAACAAGACCTAATCATGTGTTTTATATCATAAAAGTCGGAATTACGCGTGGTTTTGTGTTTTTGTGTTTAAATAGGTACAAATGATCAAAACAAGAGAAAACACGGGATTTTACGGTCAAAGGTCGAAGAAAAGTCCAAAAAGAGACGAAGACAAAGTCAAAAAATCAAAAGTGTGCCAAGTTCACGAAACCGGCTAAACCGACACGAGGTTGAAGAAAATAATCAACAAAGCCAAATCGAGCTCAATTTTTAGCGGATTAAATCTTTTTAAGATAATCAAGCTTTGTGGGTCCCACATTCGGATAAATGGGCTTAAAAGCCCATTAAGTACTTATTTGCTAAAGAGTTACTAACCATGAGGCCCAAAAGAGGACAGGCCATTATAAAAATTCGAGTGAAAATTGGGCCCAAGTCCATTTGATTGAAAAATAAACAATCGGATGAATTAGTTTTGTTGGGCCAAGCCATTGTTAAACAAAGCATGGACGGTTAATTTAAAAAAACATATGCTAGTCAAAAGTCAACACCACATTACGTTTGTTTATTAAACGTGTGTCCCTCAAACGTTTATTATTTTCACCCGCACTTCCATTTTATCTTCTTTTTGATACCAACAATAAAACACCCACCTTCCCCTTTTACTGTTTCTCTCTCTCTCACAAATGTACACAGCCTCCATCTTCACCTTTTTACCCACAAACCCTAAATTTACCCTACCATAAATCACACACCCAAAATTAGGGGATTTTCCCTCAAAGTTTAATTCACTCAAAACAAATTAAATCCCCCAAGTTTTTCGGAGCACTCACCATGTGGTCCTCATTCCCTCCAACGTGGCAATCCGTGTGCACAAGGATAAATCTCATCCGTATGATCAAGAGAGAGGATGGGAATGAAGGATTATACGGCCCTGATTTCAAGACGTGAGCACCAAGATGTTTCAAGAAGGTTTTGGGGTTTTTGCCTATAAAACCCCCCCAAAATAAAAGATGTAACAGGAAGCTTTTCTCTATTTTTTCTTTCAGTTTTTAATTAAATTTAGGAGCAGGTTAAAATAGATTTAATTTTCAGAAAATTAGATTAGGTTCTTGTATTTTTAATTTTCAGTAATGTAATTTCTTATTATTAATGAAAGTTCTTTTTTATTAAATCTTGTCTCAATTTAATTTTCCTGTCAAGCTTTATTTAGATCTTGGAACTGCTTAATTTTTTTTAAGTTACTGTTGGTTTATTATTCGGATAAAAAAAAATAATAAAAATAAAAATATTTATATATATATATAAAAATAAAATAAAGGAAAGGTAATTATTTTCCCCACTGGAAAATAAAAAAGGAATACTGTTCGTTTGGGTTTGATTGGTTCGAAATAGCTGTTCGGTTTAAGGGAATGATTAAGTTGGTTCGAAGGTGGTGTTTGTTTGATTCGTCGATAAGACTGCTCAGCGCAGCTTCTTCTACCCAATGGATTCAACAATAGGTTCTTCTCCTTTTTCTTATTTTTTTATTTTTACTGTTAAGTTTTAATTTAATAGTCTGTGTTTGTTTGATTAATCTGCTAGTTATATTTTGATCTGGTATTTAGTTTTTTTTTAGAATCTGCTTAGTTTTTTTTGTAAGTTTATGCTTTTATTTTCGAGTCTATTTAATTTGATATTGGTTTATCTTGTTTAAGTTGTTAAGGTTCAGTCAGTTTTTTTGTTAGATTTTAAATCCGCTCATTTTAGTCTGCTTTAATAACTTATGAATCTGATTTTGGCTTAATTAGTTTTCTGTCTAGATTTGATAATGTTGGGAATTGCTTAAAATATTCTGTTTCGATTAAGTTTTTAGTTTAAGATTTAACTGCTTATTGCTTATGTTGTTTATTTTATTCAGTTTGGATTTTGCTTACTGGTATTCAGTATATCTATTTTATCAGCTTGTTTTGTTTAAGTCTGCTTATTATTAGCTTATTTAGGTTTACTGTCTTTTGCCTTTTAGTTTAATCTGCTTTTTAGTTTCATAACTGCTTATCTTATACTGCTTTGCTTCTTTTTAATTGTTTTAGCTTATAATTAGCTTAATTTCCTATTTGCTTAATTAGATAGTTTTAATCAACTATTTATTGCTATTTGGGATATAGCTTATTGCTTTTTTAGATATAGCCTTTTGATTTATCTGTTGTTTTTACTGGTATTCGTCTTATCTGCTTTTGTTGCTGCTGTGTACTCATATCTCTTGGTCTGAGTATCGTCCTAATATAAGTTTGAAAAGTCAAAAATAACAAAAAAAAAAATAACATAATTTGGTCACTGGTGGGCTTCGATCCCAGGACCTCCCGTACAACATACCAGCGCCCCACCAACTCATCTAGAATCCTTTTTGTGTATTTCCTTTAACTTTTGAATTAATATAGTATAATGTGTAGTGCCAGTTTTGATTAAATTAGTTTAAAGTTTATTTACTTTATTTAAAAAAGTTTTTAAATAGAATTTTCTTTTAATCCGTTTTTATAAAATATAAAAAGAAAAAAAAATATTTTTATTTATTTTAGACTTTTAAATTAGTTTAAATTTTAGTTTAGGTTTTAAATTAGTTTTCATAAAAGGTCTTTACAATAGTTTTATTTTAGTATAAAATTAGTGTATTTTAAGTTTTATTTAAAATAGATTTACTTTTATTTTCAAATTTAAATTAGTTTTAAATCTTTTTATTTCAAATTTACTTTTATGAGTCTTTAGTTTAAAAAAGGGTTTTAAGTTTTCATTTAAAATGATTTAGTATAAAAAGTCTTTATTTTAGTCATTTTAATATATTTTAGTTTATAAATTAAATTTGTTTTGTTTAATTAAATTTGTTTTGTTTAATTTGTTTAATTTGTTTAACTAGTTTTTATTTCAAAGTCATTATTAGTTTTTAAATTTTATATTTTCAATTAGTTTTAAAATAGATTTATTTAAATTAGATTTTAATATTAAATAGTTTTAATTAGTTTAAAAATACCAAAAATATTATTTACCAAAAACAAAGTTAAGTCGTAACGATTAATTGGAAATCAAATTCGGGTGAGTCGAGGACGATAATAGAAATAAAAAAAGGGTAACAAAATCTCAGTTTCAAAATGGCGCCGCTGCCGCTTCGCTCGTACGATTGACGATTTTTCGTGAAGACGTTTGGATTTTGGGATCCGTTCTTTTTGAACGTTACGTTTCTTGCACAAAAAATCAAAAATACAAAAAAAAAATCAAAAACCTAAAATTACAAAAAAAAATAAAAAAAAATCACAAAAAGCAAATTCTTTCCTAAGATTTGCACCAAAAAAATTAAAAAATCAAAAAGTAATACTTTTTCCTAAAAGTATTACACCAAAAATATTACGTATTAGTGTTAATTTTTAGTTCGATTTCTTTTGTTTTTCTTGTGATTATATATTTTTCTAGAAAATACAAAAAGATTTTTCGTTTATATATTACGTAGCATAATAATTGTTATTTTTGATTTCTTTCGACACTACCATGGATAATCGTCCGATTTGGGAAATATTACAAGAAGAGCGTTATAAGATTATGTCCGAGGAGTGTTCGACTTGTGGTGGGCCTCATGCTTATTTTAATTGTGACAAAACTTTTGAGGAGGTTTATTATAGTGAGGAAAGTATGTGTTATGATAGTAATACTTATTTTGGCTCCCCTAGTTTTCCTACAAATAGTGACTCACCACAATATGATCAACGGTTTTATGGGGAATTTCAAAATCAAGGGTTTTCAAATAATGAAGGTTTTTCAAATGAAGGCAATTTTCAAAACTATAATCAAGGGAGTATTTCACAAATGGATTTAATTCTTAATAAACTTGAGGAACATGGTAGATTCTTAAGAGAAATGCAAGAGGAAACCGATAAGAAATTCATGCTCTTTTTAGAAACCTATCAAGATCAATTTGTTATTGAGCCGTCTTTTAGTGATGATATTGAGGCTAACACCACTACTAGTAGTGATGTTCCCACTGTGGATCCTTCCATCTCTCCGCCAATAAAGGAGAGACAAGGCCCGGAGACTATCATGAGTTTTACTCACCCTCCGGTGTTGACACCCACGGATACTATTAGCTCTCCTCTTTCCTCACCTATTGAGGAAATTCCCGAGATTATTCTTGAGCCTTCATTACCCGTTGATGACCCTATTTCTTTTATGCCTCCTTCACCTACCCCTTCAAATGACTTTATGCTTTCTTCAAATCCCTTAGCGAGACATGTTTTGAGAAACTAATTTTTGAGGAGTGTGAATGCATAGAAGAAGAACCCATAAGTTGTCCTACACCTAAGGAGTTTGTAGATAGGGATGAGTTATCTTGTGATTCCGACTACATTTTTAATTATTCCTCGGGATCGGATGAGGATGATTCGCCTATTTTACCAAGACCGACTTTTGAAAACCATGATAATGATTTATCGGATTCTTTACTCCTTAGTGATGACTTTTATACCCCAAGTATCGAGAAATTCCATCCCGAGGATGCTTTTTATGATCCCGTGTTATTGGATTTCTCGCATGAGCTTAATTGTGATCATGGTATTGATGAGAAGGCAAATGGTGTTTTAAAACTTGATATTGATATTGATTTTGAGAACTCGGATTTTGACAAATTCACATTTGCCTCTTCGCCAATTACTTTTGATTCTACTATCGATTCTCATCCAATTCTCGAGGAGTTACCTAATAAACACTCCTCTAATGAGAATTACGTTTACCACATTCGTGAGGATTTAACTTATCAACAAATCCCACAAATGAATGATGGTTTCGTACTTGATCGTGATCTCTTCGAGAGAATTTCTAAAATCCTTAGTGAGGGGAACGACAAACCCTTGTTTGACGAGCCTATCTATGATGAAGAAATCGAAGAGATTCACGTTCATGAGGATGAATGCTTTGACCCGGGAGGTGACATTGACCATTCTTTGATTGATACCTTTACGGCTTTGCCCACCCCACCTCCCGTGGATCACGACCTCACATACTTTTCGTATGTTGAGAGGACCTTTTTACCTTCTATGACTTATCCTCCTGCCTCTCATTTATTATGTTCATCCGGGACCGAGGATAAGATTTTTGATCCCGGTATAACATTCAAGGCTTCCCCATGGACCATTTAATTCGGGGTCGAGTCAGGCTCGTGACTCGGTTAACAAAAACAAGCGCTTCTCGGGAGGCAACCCGATGATCTATCTTTTATCTTTTATCTTTTATCTATTTTCTACAATAAGTGTAGGGGGAGCCGTGTAGGTTGTTTTTTTGTGTGTTGTGTTGTGATTGTGTAGGTACATGTGCTTTGATGATCCACTTTTGGTACTTTTGACGAGACCCGTGTTCCCGTGTTACCTATGTACCCGGTTCCTTCGATAAGTTTTTGCTATTGTGATTCTATCTTAAAACGAATAAATGTAATCACTTTAGTTGTCCCTTCCTTAGCTTGATTTTAAACAACGGACTCAATGTCCTAAGTGTAGGGGAGTTTATTCGCCCACATGCTTAAACATTGAGGACAATGTTTATATTAAGTGTAGGGGGGCCTTCTATCGAATTTTAGTGGCCTTTTCCATGAATTTGACCCCATTTAACCGGAAAATTTAAAAATTTTCAACGTTTTTCAAATTTTTGATCTATTTTGGCCTTGTAGTATTTTTCTTTTATTTTCTTTTGTTTGCATCATATTTATATTTTCTAATTTCAAGAATAAAGTCAAAAATGAAATAAATAAGATGGTTTTAACAAGTTTAGATGTCTTTGATATAGTAGGCCCGTCGTGAATATTTTGACTCAACCCGAGTTTACTTATCCAAGTTTACTCTAGCTAGTATCCTTAACCATATGGACCTTAATTGGTTTATTAGGCTAAGCATCCACGAGTCTCATTCTTTGAGATTTTAAATTGTGGAGAACGAGAGATGATAGAGTTAATTATAAGTTCGGTATTCTTTTATTAACTTATGTGAGTTAGTTATGAACTTTTTCTCCCATCACTTGTTAATAAATATATTTGCAATAAATAAGGTTGTACGATTTAAAAGGTTACTTAGCTTCTAGCACAAGATCGTTTAAAAGTTGCTCGGTATTAATTAGAGTTCATAGCCAAGGCATAACTTATTGAAGCGGGACGCGAAGATTGGCTTATCCAAAAAGGCCCTAACAAGGCATGAGGATACCCGAGTCCAAAAAGGCCCTAACAAGGCATGAGGATTCACTTTTTGCTAAAGATCCTAAGATGATGTGAAGATCATTAATCCAAATCAATATGAAGGATCAAGACACACGACGAGAAGCAATTACTCCCCTAAAGATCATGGAGAAGTCTATCCAAAAAGACCCTAACAAGGTATGAGGATAAATAGATCCAAGTCCGAAAAGGAGGCGGATCGTTGTATATCAAAATCCTAAATAAAGAAGAGGATAAATGAAGAAGTAGTGGTCAACGTTTGAAGCATCTTTCACTCCTTATGAAGATGTATACCAAAATGAAGAGAAGACCATAATTTCAAGATCGTCTCTCAAGATTTGAAGTTTGAAGTACAAGCCAAATATCGGTCCGAGAAAGGTCTCAAATCGTGAAACGAGTTATGCCACGATATGAACTTTATGAGGTTTCGAGAAGCCGTTTTAAAAGATTTTGTCCTTTAGCTAACTATTGATTAAATCGTCCCACTTTATTTTCGGCCTTAATAAATTATCGAAATAAGTCAAAAATGCATCCTCGTGATCATTCAAGACAAAAATAAAATACAAGAGATACACCGTAGGAATAAGGGGGTCTAAGTGATTAATTAAACCACATGAGTAAGTGTTAGTTGTGCTAACTTATGGTAAACAATGATCTCGTTTTTAAGCTTGGTATGGGGAACGTGAAACTTGAGGGTGATTTATATTCATGACACCAAAGCCCTAATCTAAGTCTTAGATTTCTTTACGAGTTTCTTCCATCTAAAAATTTCCAAGTTAAATAAATTGTTAAAACTTTTGTCTCATTTTAAGTTTTATCTTTCCGTCGTAGTAATAGTAGTATATCTTAATAAAGGCCAAGATGGGTTAATAATGAGAAAAATGTAACTTATGCTTTGAAATAATGCATTGCATGGGGTCATTGCAATGGTCAAGTGTAGGGGATTTAATAAGTGTGTAAACACTTATCTTTTTTCCACTAAAATCAAGGAAAAACAAGACCTAATCATGTGTTTTATATCATAAAAGTCGGAATTACGCGTGGTTTTGTGTTTTTGTGTTTAAATAGGTACAAATGATCAAAACAAGAGAAAACACGGGATTTTACGGTCAAAGGTCGAAGAAAAGTCCAAAAAGAGACGAAGACAAAGTCAAAAAATCAAAAGTGTGCCAAGTTCACGAAACCGGCTAAACCGACACGAGGTTGAAGAAAATAATCAACAAAGCCAAATCGAGCTCAATTTTTAGCGGATTAAATCTTTTTAAGATAATCAAGCTTTGTGGGTCCCACATTCGGATAAATGGGCTTAAAAGCCCATTAAGTACTTATTTGCTAAAGAGTTACTAACCATGAGGCCCAAAAGAGGACAGCCCATTATAAAAATTCGAGTGAAAATTGGGCCCAAGCCCATTTGATTGAAAAATAAACAAACGGATGAATTAGTTTTGTTGGGCCAAGCCATTGTTAAACAAAGCATGGACGGTTAATTTAAAAAAACATATGCTAGTCAAAAGTCAACACCACCTTACGTTTGTTTATTAAATGTGTGTCCCTCAAACGTTTATTATTTTCACCCCCACTTCCATTTTATCTTCTTTTTGATACCAACAATAAAACACCCACCTTCCCCTTTTACTGTTTCTCTCTCTCTCACAAATGTACACAGCCTCCATCTTCACCTTTTTACCCACAAACCCTAAATTTACCCTACCATAAATCACACACCCAAAAGTAGGGGATTTTCCCTCAAAGTTTAATTCACTCAAAACAAATTAAATCCCCCAAGTTTTTCGGAGCACTCACCATGTGGTCCTCATTCCCTCCAACGTGGAAATCCGTGTGCACAAGGATAAATCTCATCCGTATGATCAAGAGAGAGGATGAGAATGAAGGATTATACGGCCCTGATTTCAAGACGTGAGCACCAAGATGTTTCAAGAAGGTTTTGGGGTTTTTGCCTATAAAAACCCCCCAAAAAAAAGATGTAACAGGAAGCTTTTCTCTATTTTTCTTTCAGTTTTTAATTAAATTTAGGAGCAGGTTAAAATAGATTTAATTTTCAGAAAATTAGATTAGGTTCTTGTATTTTTAATTTTCAGTAATGTAATTTCTTATTATTAATGAAAGTTCTTTTTTATTAAATCTTGTCTCAATTTAATTTTCCTGTCAAGCTTTATTTAGATCTTGGAACTGCTTAATTTTTTTTAAGTTACTGTTGGTTTATTATTCGGATAAAAAAATAATAAAAATAAAAATATTTATATATATATAAAAATGAAATAAAGGAAAGGTAATTATTTTCCCCACTGGAAAATAAAAAAGGGATACTGTTCGTTTGGGTTTGATTGGTTCGAAATAGCTGTTCGGTTTAAGGGAATGATTAAGTTGGTTCGAAGGTGGTGTTTGTTTGATTCGTCGATAAGACTGCTCAGCGCAGCTTCTTCTACCCAATGGATTCAACAATAGGTTCTTCTCCTTTTTCTTATTTTTTTATTTTTACTGTTAAGTTTTAATTTAATAGTCTGTGTTTGTTTGATTAATCTGCTAGTTATATTTTGATCTGGTATTTAGTTTTTTTTTAGAATCTGCTTAGTTTTTTTTGTAAGTTTATGCTTTTATTTTCGAGTCTATTTAATTTGATATTGGTTTATCTTGTTTAAGTTGTTAAGGTTCAGTCAGTTTTTTTGTTAGATTTTAAATCCGCTCATTTTAGTCTACTTTAATAACTTATGAATCTGATTTTGGCTTAATTAGTTTTTCTGTCTAGATTTGATAATGTTGGGAATTGCTTAAAATATTCTGTTTCGATTAAGTTTTTAGTTTAAGATTTAACTGCTTATTGCTTATGTTGTTTATTTTATTCAGTTTGGATTTTGCTTATTGATATTCAGTATATCTATTTTATCAGCTTGTTTTGTTTAAGTCTGCTTATTATTAGCTTATTTAGGTTTACTGTCTTTTGTCTTTTAGTTTAATCTGCTTTTTAGTTTCATAACTGCTTATCTTATACTGCTTTGCTTCTTTTTAATTGTTTTAGCTTATCATTAGCTTAATTGCCTATTTGCTTAATTAGATAGTTTTAATCAACTATTTATTGCTATTTGGGATATAGCTTATTGCTTTTTAGATATAGCCTTTTGATTTATCTGTTGTTTTTTACTGGTATTCGTCTTATCTGCTTTTGTTGCTGCTGTGTACTCATATCTCTTGGTCTGAGTATCGTCCTAATATAAGTATGAAAAGTCAAAAATAACAAAAAAAAAATAGCATAATTTGGTCACTGGTGGGCTTCGATCCCAGGACCTCCCGTACAACATACCAGCGCCCCACCAACTCATCTAGAATCCTTTTTGTGTATTTCCTTTAACTTTTGAATTAATATAGTATAATGTGTAGTGCCAGTTTTGATTAAATTAGTTTAAAGTTTATTTACTTTATTTAAAAAAGTTTTTAAATAGAATTTTCTTTTAATCCGTTTTTATAAAATATAAAAAGAAAAAAAAAATATTTTTATTTATTTTAGACTTTTAAATTAGTTTAAATTTTAGTTTAGGTTTTAAATTAGTTTTCATAAAAGGTCTTTACAATAGTTTTATTTTAGTATAAATTTAGTGTATTTTAAGTTTTATTTAAAATAGATTTACTTTTATTTTCAAATTTAAATTAGTTTTAAATCTTTTTATTTCAAATTTACTTTTATGAGTCTTTAGTTTAAAAAAGGGTTTTAAGTTTTCATTTAAAATGATTTAGTATAAAAAGTCTTTATTTTAGTCATTTTAATATATTTTAGTTTATAAATTAAATTTGTTTTGTTTAATTAAATTTGTTTTGTTTAATTTGTTTAATTTGTTTAACTAGTTTTTATTTCAAAGTCATTATTAGTTTTTAAATTTTATATTTTCAATTAGTTTTAAAATAGATTTATTTAAATTAGATTTTAATATTAAATAGTTTTAATTAGTTTAAAAATACCAAAAATATTATTTACCAAAAACAAAGTTAAGTCGTAACGATTAATTGGAAATCAAATTCGGGTGAGTCGAGGACGATAATAGAAATAAAAAAAGGGTAACAAAATCTCAGTTTCAAAATGGTTACTTAGCTTCTAGCACAAGATCGTTTAAAAGTTGCTCGGTATTAATTAGAGTTCATAGCCAAGGCATAACTTATTGAAGCGGGACGCGAAGATTGGCTTATCCAAAAAGGCCCTAACAAGGCATGAGGATACCCGAGTCCAAAAAGGCCCTAACAAGGCATGAGGATTTACTTTTTGCTAAAGATCCTAAGATGATGTGAAGATCATTAATCCAAATCAATATGAAGGATCAAGACACACGACGAGAAGCAATTACTCCCCTAAAGATCATGGAGAAGTCTATCCAAAAAGACCCTAACAAGGTATGAGGATAAATAGATCTAAGTCCGAAAAGGAGGCGGATCGTTGTATATCAAAATCCTAAATAAAGAAGAGGATAAATGAAGAAGTAGTGGTCAACGTTTGAAGCATCTTTCACTCCTTATGAAGATGTATACCAAAATGAAGAGAAGACCATAATTTCAAGATCGTCTCTTAAGATTTGAAGTTTGAAGTACAAGCCAAATATCGGTCCGAGAAAGGTCTCAAATCGTGAAACGAGTTATACCACGATATGAACTTTATGAGGTTTCGAGAAGCCGTTTTAAAAGATTTTGTCCTTTAGCTAACTATTGATTAAATCGTCCCACTTTATTTTCGGCCTTAATAAATTATCGAAATAAGTCAAAAATGCATCCTCGTGATCATTCAAGACAAAAATAAAATACAAGAGATACACCGTAGGAATAAGGGGGTCTAAGTGATTAATTAAACCACATGAGTAAGTGTTAGTTGTGCTAACTTATGGTAAACAATGATCTCGTTTTTAAGCTTGGTATGGGGAACGTGAAACTTGAGGGTGATTTATATTCATGACACCAAAGCCCTAATCTAAGTCTTAGATTTCTTTACGAGTTTCTTCCATCTAAAAATTTCCAAGTTAAATAAATTGTTAAAACTTTTGTCTCATTTTAAGTTTTATCTTTCCGTCGTAGTAATAGTAGTATATCTTAATAAAGGCCAAGATGGGTTAATAATGAGAAAAATGTAACTTATGCTTTGAAATAATGCATTGCATGGGGTCATTGCAATGGTCAAGTGTAGGGGATTTAATAAGTGTGTAAACACTTATCTTTTTTCCACTAAAATCAAGGAAAAACAAGACCTGATCATGTGTTTTATATCATAAAAGTCGGAATTACGCGTGGTTTTGTGTTTTTGTGTTTAAATAGGTACAAATGATCAAAAGAAGAGAAAACACGGGATTTTACGGTCAAAGGTCGAAGAAAAGTCCAAAAAGAGACGAAGACAAAGTCAAAAAATCAAAAGTGTGCCAAGTTCACGAAACCGGCTAAACCGACACGAGGTTGAAGAAAATAATCAACAAAGCCAAATCGAGCTCAATTTTTAGCGGATTAAATCTTTTTAAGATAATCAAGCTTTGTGGGTCCCACATTCGGATAAATGGGCTTAAAAGCCCATTAAGTACTTATTTGCTAAAGAGTTACTAACCATGAGGCCCAAAAGAAGACAACCCATTATAAAAATTCGAGTGAAAATTGGGCCCAAGCCCATTTGATTGAAAAATAAACAAACGGATGAATTAGTTTTGTTGGGCCAAGCCATTGTTAAACAAAGCATGGACGGTTAATTTAAAAAAACATATGCTAGTAAAAAGTCAACACCACATTACGTTTGTTTATTAAACGTGTGTCCCTCAAACGTTTATTATTTTCACCCCCACTTCCATTTTATCTTCTTTTCGATACCAACAATAAAACACCCACCTTCCCCTTTTACTGTTTCTCTCTCTCTCACAAATGTACACAGCCTCCATCTTCACCTTTTTACCCACAAACCCTAAATTTACCCTACCAAAAATCACACACCCAAAATTAGGGGATTTTCCCTCAAAGTTTAATTCACTCAAAACAAATTAAATCCCCCAAGTTTTTCGGAGCACTCACCATGTGGTCCTCATTCCCTCCAACGTGGCAATCCGTGTGCACAAGGATAAATCTCATCCGTATGATCAAGAGAGAGGATGAGAATGAAGGATTATACGGCCCTGATTTCAAGACGTGAGCACCAAGATGTTTCAAGAAGGTTTTGGGGTTTTTGCCTATAAAAACCCCCCCAAAAAAAAAGATGTAACAGGAAGCTTTTCTCTATTTTTTCTTTCAGTTTTTAATTAAATTTAGGAGTAGGTTAAAATAGATTTAATTTTCAGAAAATTAGATTAGGTTCTTGTATTTTTAATTTTCAGTAATGTAATTTCTTATTATTAATGAAAGTTCTTTTTTTATTAAATCTTGTCTCAATTTAATTTTCCTGTCAAGCTTTATTTAGATCTTGGAACTGCTTAATTTTTTTTAAGTTACTGTTGGTTTATTATTCGGATAAAAAAAAATATTTATATATATGTAAAAATAAAATAAAGGAAAGGTAATTATTTTCCCCACTTGAAAATAAAAAAGGGATACTGTTCGTTTGGGTTTGATTGGTTCGAAATAGCTGTTCGGTTTAAGGGAATGATTAAGTTGGTTCGAAGGTGGTGTTTGTTTGATTCGTTGATAAGACTGCTCAGCGCAGCTTCTTCTACCCAATGGATTCAACAATAGGTTCTTCTCCTTTTTCTTATTTTTTTATTTTTACTGTTAAGTTTTAATTTAATAGTCTGTGTTTGTTTGATTAATCTGCTAGTTATATTTTGATCTGGTATTTAGTTTTTTTTTAGAATCTGCTTAGTTTTTTTTGTAAGTTTATGCTTTTATTTTCGAGTCTATTTAATTTGATATTGGTTTATCTTGTTTAAGTTGTTAAGGTTCAGTCAGTTTTTTTGTTAGATTTTAAATCCGCTCATTTTAGTCTGCTTTAATAACTTATGAATCTGATTTTGGCTTAATTAGTTTTTCTGTCTAGATTTGATAATGTTGGGAATTGCTTAAAATATTCTGTTTCGATTAAGTTTTTAGTTTAAGATTTAACTGCTTATTGCTTATGTTGTTTATTTTATTCAGTTTGGATTTTGCTTATTGATATTCAGTATATCTGTTTTATCAGCTTGTTTTGTTTAAGTCTGCTTATTATTAGCTTATTTAGGTTTACTGTCTTTTGCCTTTTAGTTTAATCTGCTTTTTAGTTTCTCAACTGCTTATCTTATACTGCTTTGCTTCTTTTTAATTGTTTTAGCTTATCATTAGCTTAATTGCCTATTTGCTTAATTAGATAGTTTTAATCAACTATTTATTGCTATTTGGGATATAGCTTATTGCTTTTTTAGATATAGCCTTTTGATTTATCTGTTGTTTTTTACTGGTATTCGTCTTATTTGCTTTTGTTGCTGCTGTGTACTCATATCTCTTGGTCTGAGTATCGTCCTAATATAAGTATGAAAAGTCAAAAATAACAAAAAAAAAATAAATAGCATAATTTGGTCACTGGTGGGCTTCGATCCTAGGACCTCCCGTACAACATACCAGCGCCCCACCAACTCATCTAGAATCCTTTTTGTGTATTTCCTTTAACTTTTGAATTAATATAGTATAATGTGTAGTGCCAGTTTTGATTAAATTAGTTTAAAGTTTATTTACTTTATTTAAAAAAGTTTTTAAATAGAATTTTCTTTTAATCCGTTTTTATAAAATATAAAAAGAAAAAAAATATTTTTATTTATTTTAGACTTTTAAATTAGTTTAAATTTTAGTTTAGGTTTTAAATTAGTTTTCATAAAAGGTCTTTACAATAGTTTTATTTTAGTATAAAATTAGTGTATTTTAAGTTTTATTTAAAATAGATTTACTTTTATTTTCAAATTTAAATTAGTTTTAAATCTTTTTATTTCAAATTTACTTTTATGAGTCTTTAGTTTAAAAAAGGGTTTTAAGTTTTCATTTAAAATGATTTAGTCTAAAAAGTCTTTATTTTAGTCATTTTAATATATTTTAGTTTATAAATTAAATTTGTTTTGTTTAATTAAATTTGTTTTGTTTAATTTGTTTAATTTGTTTAACTAGTTTTTATTTCAAAGTCATTATTAGTTTTTAAGTTTTATATTTTCAATTAGTTTTAAAATAGATTTATTTAAATTAGATTTTAATATTAAATAGTTTTAATTAGTTTAAAAATACCAAAAATATTATTTACCAAAAACAAAGTTAAGTCGTAACGATTAATTGGAAATCAAATTCGGGTGAGTCGAGGACGATAATAGAAATAAAAAAAGGGTAACAAAATCTCAGTTTCAGAAGGCCTTCCACAATGACCACTCTTGTGTTGCATGTCTTAAAGGCAAGCAACACAAGGTCTCATTCAAGTCCAAACAGGTGCATACTAGTTCTAGACCTCTTCATATGCTACACATGGACCTCTTTGGTCCAACCAATATAGAAAGTTTGAATGGTAAGTCATATTGCTTTGTCATCACAAATGACTTTTCTAGGTTTACTTGGACATTCTTTCTAGCTATGAAGAGTGACACAGCTGATATTCTAATTGATTTTATCACTCAGATTGAGAAGAGGTCTGGCAATGAAGTTAAAATGCTTAGGAGTGATAATGGTGGAGAATTTAGGAATAAGAAGCTAGATGATTTTTGTGCCAGGAAAGGAATTACTAGGCAATTTAGTATTGCTAGAACCCCACAGCAAAATAGGGTTGCTGAGAGGAAAAATAGAACCCTAATTGAAGCAGCCAGAACAATGTTGGCTGATGCTCATTTTCCTATAGCCTTTTGGGATGAGGCTGTTAATACAGCTTGCTATGTTCAAAATAAAGCATTAGTTAACAAAATTCAGAACAAAACACCTTATGAGTTACTTTGGGGTAGAAAACCTTATATTGGTTTTCTCAGACCTTTTGGTTGTCATGTAGTAGTTTTAGATACTAGTGATGCCTTAGGGAAATTTAGTGCAAAAGGTGATGAGGGCTACTTCATGGGGTATTCAGTGCAGAGCAAGGGATATAGGGTTTATCTTAAAGAGGAAAAACGTATACTTGAAAGAGTACATGTTAGGTTTTTAGAGAGTAAACCTAGTGATCCTGAAAGTGGTCCTAATTGGTTGTTTGACTTGGAACCTTTATCTAGAACTTTAAATTATATGCCTGTCACTAATCCAGACATTGTGAAGGTAACTTCAAATGTTATGGAGGAACAAGTTGTTGATGTTTCAGGTACTCAGGTTCATGAAAAGGTTGGATCACAAGCAGAAAAGACATCTCCTATCCAAGAATATGTTACAATTCCCATTTGGACAGATACTTTTGCTGCTGCTGCTGCTGCTGGAAAAGATAATGGTGGTTTCCAAGTACCACCAGATACAAACATGCATGGTCCTTCAGGCGCTGACAAAGGCAAATCTAGCGCTGACAAGACCAATTCAGACGTTGATGGTTCAGACGTTAACAACAACAGTTCAAGCGTTGTTAGCCCAAGCGCTGACAAACAAGATTCAGGCGTTGACAACACTTCTGCACATCTTTTCTCTTCCATTTTTAAACAAGGTGAACCTTCCAATATCTATGAAGAGGTTCATCCTCATGTTGATGAAAGAGAGTCTGATGAAGAAGACATTGGCAACATGGAGAATGAAGTTGAAGATACCAGACTTTTTGAGGGAGGAGTACTTACTTCAGTCATGAAGAATCATCCTCCTTTTCAAATCATTGGTAATGTTGATACTCCAGTTCAGACTAGAAGATCTCATCAAGGTCTTGGTGGGTTTATTACCAATATACACAAGAAGGTTGATACCCCTCTTGTGCAAGCATGTTTGTTTGCCTGTTTTCTGTCACAACAGGAACCCAAGAAAATATTTGATGCTCTCAAAGAGCCAAGTTGGGTGGAAGCAATGCAGGATGAGCTTCACCAATTTGCAATTCAGGATGTTTGGGAGCTGGTTGATTGTCCTAGATATGTCAGACCTATAGGGACAAGATGGGTTCTAAGGAACAAGAGAGATGAAAGAGGCATTGTGGTCAGAAACAAGGCAAGGTTAGTGGCTCAGGGATATACACAGGAGGAGGGGATAGACTATGAGGAAGTCTTTGCACCAGTTGCAAGGATTGAAGCTATAAGGATCTTTCTAGCCTATGCATCCTGCATGGGCTTCACTGTCTATCAAATGATGTCAAGAGTGCCTTCCTCTATGGAACTATTGTTGAGGAAGTATATGTGATGCAACCTCCTGGTTTTGAGGATCCAGAGAATCCAGATAAAGTGTATAGAGTCAAAAAGGCTATGTATGGCCTTCATCAAGCCCCTAGAGCATGGTATGGTACTTTGTCTACCTATTTGGTGGATAATGGATTCAAGAGGGGCACCATAGATCAGACACTGTTTACAAAGAAGAAAGGCAAGGATGTATTGCTTGTCCAGGTCTATGTTGATGATATCATTTTTGGGTCTACTGATCCAAAGATTAGTGAGGATTTCTCCAAGCTTATGACAGACAAATTCAAGATGAGTGCTATGGGGGAGATGAACTTCTTTCTTGGTTTACAAGTTCAGCAGAAAGAAGATGGTATCTTCATCTCCCAGGATAAATATGTGGCTGAGATCTTGAAGAAGTTTGGCTTTTCTCCACATGAAAAGAGGGCTACTACTCCTATGGATAGAGAACACCCTTGGGGAAAGATTGGAGATGGGAAAGATGTTGATGTCAGGCACTATAGATCCATGATTGGATCATTGATGTACCTTACTGCCTCCAGACCTGACATCATGTTTGCTGTGTGTGCTTGTGCACGCCATCAAGTGACTCCCAAAGAATGTCACCTTTATGCTGTGAAGAGGATCTTTAGGTACCTAAGATGCTATCCTGGTCTTGGTTTGTGGTACCCAAAGGATTCACCATTGGAGCTGATTGCATATTCAAATAGTGATTATGGAGGTGATAAATTTGATAGGAAATCCACAACTGGTGGATGTCAGTTTCTTGGGAGCAGGTTGATATCTTGGCAATGCAAGAAACAAACAGTGGTGGCTAATTCTACAACTGAAGCTGAGTACATGGCTGCAGCTGCTTGTTGTGGACAAGTTTTGTGGATTCAGAACCAGCTGTTAGACTATGGGTATAATTTCAAGCATACCAAGATATTTGTTGACAATAACAGCACTTTATGCATCATTAAGAATCCTGTACATCATACTAAAACTAAACACATAGAAATTAGACACCATTTTATAAGAGATTGTTTTGAAAAAGGTTTAATACAACCAGATAGGGTTGACACTGAGGAAAATGTGTCAGATTTACTAACTAAACCTTTTGATACTGGGAGGTTTCAATACTTGGTAACAAGTATTGGAATGATCAATCTTACATAATATGTGTTTTGGAGCCTTTTTGTAAAAGTATGTACAGGATGATGCTTTGTTATTGGTCTTATGATGATTTAGATTTTCCACTATATTTTTCTAACCCTGACAAAGGTTGCTTGAACGCTGATAAGTGTTTTTGCAACGTTGTCAGCAATATAATTGTCTAACGCTGACAAAGCTTCCCTCAACGCTGTCATGTGTTATCGGGGCGTTGTCAGCAACAATGTTAGTTGTGGTTTTCAATCTAAATGTGCAGATGGTGTTAGCAGTATACCATTGGATACAGAGTTGCTTATGGATCAATGGAGAAGCATTTGGACAAGTTTTTATTTATGGATGATGGTTGGAATTTTAAATTCCTATCTTGACATAAATTTTTATGTTCATGCATATTTTTAGCAATTCATGTATCATAGTTTAACGGGAGGTTTTAGGAACCTTTAGGATGTTTGGGTATCCATATGATACTCTTATCACAATTCTAGATTGTGTCCACAGGTGAGTATGAATTAGTTTTACTAAATCATGAGGCACTGTAGCATGCAAATTTGATATACTATGCATGCTGCCAAGACATTTTTGGCCTAGAATTGGTTGTGGTCTGTTGGGAGACTTGGGAATAATTTTGTTATGGGATTTACCTGGGAGTAACAAGGAATTTTATAAGGTAACTTGGTTGTTAAGAGCTTTGGTTAGCAAGGGACACTAGAGGACTGTTATGTCTATCTTGCTTATGCAAGTGTGCATAACTGGACAGTGCTTGCCGCCCTATAATAATTATCAGCTTTTTGGTTATCTTCTCTAGGATAAATTACTTTGTTAAGGTCATTTTTCATTTTTAAACATTTTTATTTTTGGATGCTGACAAGAATTTTCCAAGCGTTGTTGTGACCAAATTAGACGCTGACATGGCTATAGGCAAACGTTGACAAGATTATAGCCGTTGGGCGTTGATAGGTTATTTTTGACCGTTGACACTCAATGGGGCCTACCCAGTTGTTACTTTTTGACATATTTTTAGGCCGTAATTTTGGGAGTTGTTACTTTTCATTTAATGCATGAGATAAACTTATAATTTTTCAATATTTTCATGATTACTTTTTAAAAATACTTGCCTCTTTTTGGGCCTATCACATGCATTTTCTTCTCCTATAAATTTGGCTCCTATTTTTAAACAGGGTATCTATAATTCTTGTCTAACACAATTTTCTCTTATCAACTTCATCTTCATCCATCAAATTTAACAGCTTTCATCAATGGCACCAAAGTTTAAACCATCAGAATTGGAATTGGGATTCAGAACTCAACACAACATGATCGCGTATCTTGAAGCTGATGATACTCTGTTTCCTCAATACACACAAATGGTGGCGTATTTGAACGCATCCCCCCTTAGGTATGCTCTTTCTTATGCACCACTCATTCCAGTCACACATATTAAACAGTTTTGGAACACTGTCAGTTCCTCAACAGTTAATAGAGTGACTACATTGACTTCCATTGTTCATGGGAGACCTTGGGTGGTTACTGAGGCTTTGGTACGCCAAGCATTGCATCTTGATGATGCTGATGGTATAGCCACCCTTCCCATCAATGAAATAGAACAAGGGCTAAGGGCTTTGGGATATCCTTTTCCTGATGAAGGTACCTTAAACAAGTATCATAAACAGGAATTTCCCCCAGCCTGGAAGTACCTCATACATATCCTCCTTCAATGTTTGAGTCCCAAATGCACTGCACACAATGAGATCAATAGATCTATTGCAAGTGCAATTGTGTGTATTGCAACAGGGCAAAAATTTAATTATTCTAAAATGATTTTTGAGGGCATGTGTAAAAATAAGGGGAACAAAATGACTTTAGCTTATCCCCGATTTTTGCAAATGGTTTTTGATGTTCAAGGATACTACACACGGGATCATAATGATTTTTATGAGATCCCTGTGCAAAAGAAAGCTATTTTTATAAAGATGAACTCCCCACCCCATCGTGACCTACCCTTAACCCAAGCTATGCTTGCTGTTATTACAGCAGCACAACCCCAACCAGATCCCCAACCACAACTTGACCCAATACCTGAACCATTACCTTCACCTGAACATATGCAACTTGACCAAGATCCCTTTAACGCTGACACATTAAATGTTGGCGTTGATGTGCCTATTTCCAACGTTGACACCCAACCTTCACAAACCTAAACACACCTTAACCAACCCACATCCACCCATTCTTCCACACCATCTTCTACACCCCCTAAATATAGGTTGATGAAACGCCAAAGGACTACTAGAGTGTTCTCCTCTGGTGGTCCTAGCCATGTAGCAGAGAGAACCACCACCACAAGTGTGGCTGGTGACATGGATGAGGCTGGGACTATTGGTTCTGGCTCAGAAGCTGGCCAAGGCAGTCCCACCATCATTAAGTCCTCATCCATGCCCAATGAATCTGACTTGGGAGGTCAAATCCCTATTTTAGAAGAGGGCAGACTGGAACCAATGACTCTTATGGAATTGACGGCAGTCTGCATGAGCTTGCAAAAGCAAAATGCAGACTTAGTACAAGTTGTCAGCTCACAAGGCCTTGAACTCAAGCAATTGAGGGAGAGGATTGTTGTTTTAGAGACTGCAAGTGCCAGGAGAGGTATGGAGGAATCTTCCAAAGGGGAGGAAGATCCAATAAATCTGAGTGATAAGGGCAGCCATGATGGTCAATCTTTGGATGTTGCTGAGGCCCTTACAACTTTGAAGAAACAAACAGGTTTTGATACGTCCTTAGTTTCTCCTACCAACTTGAATTTATCATTTACATCCATGTTGGAAGAGATTAAAAAAGGCGCTGAGGCAGGAAATTTGGGCGTTGACAAGGAGAATTTGGACGCTGACAGAAATATTTTGGGCGCTGATAGAACAAAATTGGGCGTTGACAGACCTGCACATGAAGGTGATGTATCCCAGTCATCATCTATCATCAAGGAGGTTTCTTCACAGGTATTACCATCTACCTTACCAACAATTGCTCCACTAGATAAGGGTAAGGGTATTATGGTAGAAGAGAGTGTTCCAAAGGATGCAGCTCAAGTTGAGTTTGATAGAAGATTAGCTGCACAAATCATGGAACAGGATAAAAAGGAGGTGAAAGAGTCACCATTTGTAGTGACTTCAGAAGAAGGAAGTGATGAAGCTAGCTCAGACTTAAGTGTCATGATTATAGAACCAGAAAGGCTTGAGTATGGAGATGAGTTGGCTGAGGAGAAATTGAGAGAATTGAAATTGCAGGTTGATTTTGACATGCCAGAGGTGGTTCAAATGTATCATGCTTGGGAAGAAAGATGTATGGAGAATCCAGACTTGACTGTTTTAGATCAAATATGGGGATTGGAGATTCTCCTCAGAGTTCAGAAGGATTTCCAGGTAATTTTGAAACACAAGGCAAGCAATATTCTCTCAGAATTGAAAAGGGATAGAAGGGAGCTATACTACATGTTGCTCAGATGTCATGGAGTAGGATGGACTTATCAGAAGTTGAAGGCATTGACATTTGATGAGTTGGAATGCAAGGCTTATCCCATTTGGGTGAGAGTGCAGGAAGCAAACACTCTCAGACTTCTTTCTGATGAAAGAAAGGAAGAACTTGCAGAAGAAATGGAGCTCAAGAAAGCTATGTTTGTTCCCAGACCAGTAAAAAAGGGGATTTCTCTTGAGTTTCCCAAAGATATGGATCCACTATATCCAAGTGAAGCTGTTATAAGAAAGAGACTCAAGCTCTCACCATTAGAAGCTTCAGATATGGTACAAGTGTTACCATTAGATTCCAGAAACCCAATTGTGAGCTATGAAGAAGATGAATGTGGGTTTTGGAAGATTGGCAGATATGGCAAAGAGGTACACACTTTTACCACTCTCATATCTTTGTTTGCAAGTTGTGATAGAGAAGACTTGGTGGACCTATGGAGGTTGTTAGAGACCAAGTATGAGGCTGAAGCACCAACTTCAGCTAATGGAATAAAACTGTGGTCCACATTCAAAAGAATGTGTGGACCAAAAGATGAGGATCCTGCTATTTGGAAGGATCTTGAAGATGATCTCAGTGGTCTTCAATGGAGATTATATTCAGCTGCTGGTGTTTACCATTTAAGTTCTACAAAGTTTGCTGAGTATCTACTTGTGGATGGTCAGTATTTCATATCCGAGGCTATTTTGGAGAAGATGAAGGACACTCAGCTGGAGACTGACTATTCAAGTGACGTGGCAAAAGATTTGATCAGATTTATTCATTACCAATATGATAAGGTTTGTAAGATTCCTCCTAGTCCTTAATGCTTATTCAGAAACTTGATCATAAGAGTGGATATCAAGTTTAGGGGAGGATTGTTGGGAATAAATTAAGGCCAGATCACTTGAGCGCTGACAAGAGTAAAACAAGCGTTGACAAGAACAAAACAAGCGCTGACAGCTCAAGCGTTGACAAGATAAAGTCAAGCGTTGACACATTGAAGACAAGCACTGATGGAAAGATATACTCTACGCGTTTATTGTATTCTAGATTACTTCTAGTAAAGATAGGAACAACAATGTATTTTCTATATTTATCTTTACCTAGAATAGTTGATACGTAGATTATTGTACAAGGCTTCTTATGTCTATAAAAGAAGACCTTTAGGTTAATGTTTCATATAAGTTTTTATTCGTAAACTACTTTCATTGTAACCAAGTTTGATATCATTAATCAAAGTGAAAGTTTGTTTATATCATTGTGTGTTCTTGTTTAAGTGTTAATTCCGCATAACACTTAGATTATCATAAGCATATACAAAGGTTTCTCTAAGTGTATTACTTGATCTAATCTCGTATACATAAAGCTAAATCGATCTAAGTTTGGGATCAACAAAAACTATTTAAAAACAATTAAAAACTATTAAAACTTAAAATAATTATAAAAATTAATCTAAGAACAATAAAAATATTCTAAAAGTTGTAAAATTCCTAACTTTATGTATTTAACCTAAGAAAAATATAAAAACTTGAAAAATCTTAATTTTAATTTTTAATAATAAAATAATAATAAAATAATATTAAAAATCCAAAATTTATAAGGAATTCTAAAAACTTGCAAACTAGCTTAATTTAACCTAAATAACACAGAAATGAAGTTTAAATTACCTAAATACCCCTAATGGGCCTCCAAATGGGCCAAAACCCAAAACAGTCACCTTAATGGGCCAAATTGAGCCCAATAAGAAAAAAAAGTTTATAAAAATGGCCCAAAAGCTACTATCTGACTCAAAATTTGATTTTAAACACAAATTTTCAAAGGCCCAAAAGCTGAAAATGTGAAATAAGCTGGCTTATATCAAACAGCTTATTCTTAATGGGCTTTTTGGCCCATTAAGCTATAAGCTGATGCCATAAGCTCAAATTAGACACACAAGCTTCTTTTGAGTTGCTTAAGACTTCTGTAAAAAGAAATCTGAAATAATCCAAAGGAATAAGCCTGAAAATGCAAAAAGCAATCTACAGAAAACGACAAAATAGTCGTTTTTTAGTTCTAGGCCACCCCAAGAGCTGATTCAAATTTCTAAAGCTTTTAAATGACTTAAATAAGCTAAATCAACAAAAAGTGTAAAACCCGTATTTAAATTGGGAAATATAAATACGCGGGTTATTTACTTAAACCATTTACGTAGAATGTATCGACGGAAACAAACGCGAGAAAATTATACAAGTATTACTATATACAAGTTTTAAAAAAAAATAATAATAAATAAAAGGAAAACATAAGGGCCAGTTTTATTAAAATAAAGGAGAAGGGGTTATGGGCTTTAGCCCATTTGGATTAGACAAAAACAGACGGGGGGTTCCCTTTTTCCCAAAACAGTCGATCAAAAAAAAGATTAGGGTTTTGGTGTTGGCCGCTGGTAGAAGAAAAAAAAAAGGGAAGGCCGAGCCTTGTTGATCCAATAATCCCCGTGTTTTTCCTTTCCATTGTCAAGCTATTACGGTAAGAACTCTCGTTGTTCCTCCTTCTTGGTCATCACGGGTTACCTTGATTTTAGGGTTTACCAAACGAAAAAAATTGAAGAATTTTATAAACAGGATAAAGGGGGGTGTCGGGTTTGAGTGACTATATACAAAACCGAGACATCACAATGTCTCGGTGGTTGCTTGGATGCTACAGCCGAGACTTTTAAAGTCTCGGTGGTTTTGGTTTATACAGCCGCAGCAAACCGATTCACCAGCAGGGGTGGTCGGGTTCGTTGGCCTCACGAAAACCGAGACCTAAGGTCTCGGTGACTCCCTTCTCTGCCCAGCCGTGACCCACACAGGGGCGGCTATGGCCAATTCCAACATAAGGGGGTGTTTGGGGGCTGCGTGTATATAAGGGTGTGTTTGGCTAAGTATAAACAGTGGGAATATAGTAGCCTAGCAGTGGGAACTAGGTGCTTAATCAGTGGGGAAAATGGGCAGAAAACAAGGAATATTAAATAACTTTAGCGACAGTTTTGCGACAGTTTTTCCTGTCGCAGAATTGATACATATATGCAGTTTATAAGGGACAGCTTTAGCGACAGTTTTTGCGACACAAAATTCTGTCGCTAATTCTTGTTGACAGATTTTTGTATATTATGTTGATTCGGTTAGTGCGACCGAGATGGGCTCGGTAGGCTCGGGACATGATTATAAATAGTAAAATAAATATTTTTTATATTATACCTTTTTAAATTAAATTGTTTAATAAATATTTAAAATATATTTTAAGTGTATTAAATTAAATTAGTTCTTTAATATTTAAATGGGTATACTTTTAGAAAATGAATTAAATTGGTTGAGAACTTTCTAAATTAAGGAACTTTCTATTTTAGCGTGGTTCTTAATATGGCAATACTATAACGTCAAGAAATACGTTGTACCTTAAATAAATGTTAGAAAATAATACATTAAAATGAATCATTATAAGTTCCAATTTATCAGTTAGTATACGTACAGAATTTCAGAATCAAAATAGGATAAATATAAGAAGCCAGTAAGATCGGTAAAATTAAATAAACGAATGTCAGTTAACTTATTCGCGTCTTTCATTCATGTAGCACGCATGAAGCCCGAGTAGTATTCGTCCAGTCTTCCATTCAGTCAGTTACTGGACTAGAGGTACGGATTTTCCGTCCTTTCAGTAAGGACTTCCTTTCTATGCATGATTAGGATTTCCCCATCTTCAGCCAAATGTTTTCCCCAGTATATGTTTAAACTTATCAGTAATCATGTTAAGAATTAAATAAATTGCCTGAGCATTATATACAAGCATGTTTAGTTTATGTACTAGTTATGAAGGTACCGTAACCACGGCACTAGAGGCACCGGTGTCGTGACTCACATGCAGGAGAGTGATATCCTGCATCGTCCCACTCAGCTCAGCTTGGCCATTTTATCAGTATTATTAGTGGGGCGTATGGATGCATCCTAGGCTACAGTTTACAGTTTAGCAGGTGAATGTGGTGTGTGCTCTACATCCTTCACATTGGAGCTGATCCCTCCACCCAGCACAGTTATTTAGAGGTCACCCCTCTACAGCATGACGAGGACACCCCTCTATGTATTCATGCAACAGTTGTTACAGTTCATGACCTATATAAGCTCTTGGCAAATTAAAATACAGAAAATATATGTTTTCAGAATTAATAAGTTATATTTCAGTTTCAGTACTTATGAACCAGGTTTATCAGATTTTATGCAGAGTTTTACCACATGTCATATCAGTCTTATAGCTTCATTGTTGTCTTCTATTCCATTACTTTCAGTACTTCCTATTCATGCTATATCCGTCCACTGAGCGTTATGCTCAGCCGTAGTTTCCTTTTATGTTTTCAAACGGCAGGTACACAGGGACGATCTTAGGACTTCTAAGAGAGTACGTGCATTTGGATTGGAGCTATCCAGACTCCTTTATTTTTATGCACACATTACGTTACTTTACTTTGGTTGTTTGGACACTGTTTCGTCCTTTTTCTTTCAGTACTTAATCTTTATTTTTGGGCTTATGTTGGACTACCGATGTTTGATTCCGGTACTTCCGTTTGGTCAGTTAATGTTTAATACATTGCCTTGCATGCTTTGATGACACGCCATAAATACACGTAACGGTCCATTTATCCAAGTGGGGTGTTACAACTATGGTATCAGAGCCTGGTTCGACCTGTAGGCTCTAAAACTTGACCTGTGACTAGTGGGTAGTCACCAAGAACTTCTTGTATTTTGGCGTCGTTATTTTCCATGCTACTCATGAATTTTATCAGTCGGATTTTCAAAATTTTGATTAAGTAAACGGTTGGTACAGGACTGGCCATACTTAATCGCATGTGCTTTTCAGCGAACATTTCGTTTTGGTGAACTGACCATAGGCGTTCACCCTTGCAGTTTAAATTTTGTATGGATGAACTGACCCTAGGCGTTCACCAGTATTCATGTCATATTTTATTGGCTATACCTTCATGAATTACACTATGCGTATACAGATTTATTACCCCAGATTTTGGCAGTTTTATCAACTTATCCTCTTTTATTTCAGATGCCACCCAGACGCGAAACCGAGAATGATCCTAACGCAGCTGCCATTGTTGCTGCTGTTCAGGCTGCTATACAGGCCATGTTACCCCAAATTCGTGATGAGATCTGAGCTGAATATCAAAATGGACCTCAGCAGAATAACAACCCTCCTGCTCCACCACCTGCCACTTTACCCGCTTGGCTGGATCTGTTTAACAAGCAGAAACCCCGACTGTTTGAGCAGACTGTAGCTCCAACTGACGCTGAAGACTGGATCTACCATATAGAGAAAATTTTTGGAGCTATGGGTTGTGGTGATGTTTTCAAAGTTAGGCTTGCAGTTTACAAGCTGGAGGGTCCTGCTATACATTGGTGGAGGTCTCAGAAATTGTCCAATGGGGGAGATGCTTGGGAGCTTGCATTGACCTGGGTACGTTTCAAGACGATGTTCTATGACCAGTTTTTCCCGCATGCGGAGCAAGCTAAGATGAAAAGGGACTTCCACGTTATTCGTCAGAATCATGGCGAGAACAGTATAGAGTTCATGCACCGATACCTCAGGATGGCTGGATTCTTAGGGGAGGCTGCGGGTACCGTAGAGGAGCAGGCGAAGCAATTTCGCTGGGCTCTTCACTCTAGGACTGCAGATAGACTGATGAGTGCCACATTCACTAATGTGTCACAAGGAGCTAATGCAGCTCGGGATGTCGAGATGCTTTTCGAGAGAGATGAGCTCGAGAATGTAGAGCGTCCGGAGAAGAGGTACATCTCACCCAACAGACTTAAACAATTTAGCCCCATTATTGCTTGTCAACTTATATGTTATGACTTATCCAATTATAATCTTACAGACACAGAGGAGGAGACCGATCCCAATCGACTACTCTGCATCAGAACTACAGTAACCACGGTCAGTCATATGACCGTAATCGGTCAGATAAGAGGAGCGGCGGTGATAATTACCACGGCAGCTCCAACTCATCGGGCAACTACAGGTGATTCTTTAAGCCCCAGAAATACTAAACTATCGTGTAACACAGATCTTAAATTTTTGTAAATTCCAACAGAGATGCTGGACAGGGGCGTGACCAAAACAACAGGGGTCAGCAGGTTGCCCGACCGGCAAATTCTGGTAATTTTAATTTCAGTCAGATAGCCTTATTTCAGGTTAAGATATCAGAATCGTGACACGTGTTTTTCATCGTAAATCAGGTTCTCAGCAAACCAGAGCTGCTTCTACCGTGTATACTTATCCCACTTGCATCACATGTGGAAAGAAACACACGGGACCGTGCCGTCGTGGTACAAGTGGTTGTTTCCAGTGTGGCTAGCCGGGCCATCTGAAAAGGGATTGCAAGAGCGGGAATGCTGCTGGTACCTCAGGCTAGACACCTCAGATGTTACCTCCGCCACCACCACTACCACCAACCACTGGTCGTGTCTACACTACTACCCGTGAGCAAGCAAATAAGACCGCAGGTACCATTACTGGCATTTTGTTTATACACGGACATGCTGCTTGCGTACTTTTCGATACAGGCGCCACCCAATCAGTTATATCCACCTCTTATGCTGTTAAAATAAACATGACCCCTACGCCACTAGACAGTGCACTTAGTATATCTACCCCCATGCGAGACTCTGTACTCATTACCCAAGTGTATAAAAATCTCCCTCTTGAGTTTGATGATAAAATCCGTCCAGTCAGTGCTCTTCCTTTGGATATGTGTGAATTCGATATTATTCTGGGTATGGATTGGTTGTCGGTTCATCATGCCACCATAGATTGTCATGCTCACCAGGTCATCTTTGGTGATGTCCAGACACCAGAATATATTCACCGGGGCTTCCTACCAGGAAAACATGTTCAGATCATTTCAGCTTTACAGGCTCGTACCTTACTATATCATGGTTGCGAGGGCTTCCTAGCCACAGTTCATGACACGACTTCGGAGACACCTTCAATTCATGATCAGCCAGTTGTGTCAGACTTTCCAGATGTCTTTCCCGAGGAACTTCCAGGTTTACCTCCCATGCGAGAGGTAGAATTTGGCATCGATCTCATTCTAGGTGCAGAACCAGTATCTAAAGCTCCTTACCGTATGGCTCTTGTAGAGCTTAAGGAACTGAAGGATCAACTTCAGGAACTTCTCGAAAGGGGTTTCATTCGTCCAAGCGTGTCACCTTGGGGCGCTCCAGTATTGTTTGTCAAGAAAAAGGATGGTAGCATGCGTTTGTGTATTGACTACCGTGAGTTGAATAAGCTCACTATTCGTAACCGTTATCCGCTTCCTCGTATTGACGATTTATTCGATTAGCTTCAGGGTGCCAAGCACTTCTCAAAAATCGATCTACGATCAGGTTACCATCAGCTGCGTGTAAAAGAGCAGGATATATCCAAAACTGCTTTTCGCACGAGGTACGGTCATTACGAGTTTGTCGTTATGCCATTCGGTCTCACGAATGCGCCCGCAGTATTTATGTACTTAATGAACAGAGTCTTCCACGAATTTTTAGACAAGTTTGTGATCGTATTCATCGATGATATCCTCATTTTCTCCAAATCCAAAGAGGAACATGAGAACCATCTCCGTACAGTTTTGCAGATTCTCAGACGAGAAAAGCTATATGCTAAATTTTCGAAGTGCGAGTTTTGGCTGAATACAGTGGCGTTTCTAGGTCACATTGTTTCTGCGGAAGGAATCACCATGGATCCTGCGAAGGTTGAGGCTATCACCAAATGGCCAAGACCGACGTCCGTCACGGAGATACGTAGTTTTCTTGGGTTGGCGGGTTATTACCGCAGGTTTGTGGAAAACTTCTCACGTTTGGCATTACCATTGACCCAACTCATGCGAAAAGGTGAGAAGTTTATATGGACCGAGGAGAGAGAAAAGAGTTTTGAGGAACTCAAGCATCGATTGATCTTAGCACCGATACTTACTCTTCCATCCGGTGCAGGTGGTTATCAGATTTACAGTGACGCATCAGGAAAGGGCTTAGGCTGTGTACTTATGCAGCATGGGAAAGTCATTGCTTATGCTTCGCGTCAACTGAAGCCGTATGAGAAAAATTACCCTACTCATGATCTAGAGCTCGCAGCAGTCGTTTTCGCCCTTAAAATCTGGAGGCATTATTTATACGGCGAGTCGTGTGATATCTTCACCGATCACAAAAGTCTCAAGTATATATTTACACAGCGAGAGCTGAACATGAGACAGAGGCGATGGTTAGAACTGCTAAAAGACTATGACACTAATATCCAGTATCACCCAGGCAAAGCAAATGTAGTAGCAGATGCCCTTAGCAGAAAGTCAGGTATGATAAATGGCATCAAAGTTCAGGAAGAAATTATTCGGGAATTGGAGCGGTATGATATTGAGCTCTTAGTACGCGGACAGAGGGGATACTGGGCTAGTTTGAGGGTAGAACCAGACTTACTCTCTAGGATTAAAGCCGCCCAAGAGGATGATGGTGAAATCTGGGCGATTATCCAGAACATTGACCGGCAGACCGAATTTCGCATCGATGACGATGGTATCGTATGGCAGGGTACCAAACTCTGCGTTCCAGAAGACCCTGCTCTCAGAGAAGCCTTAATGACTGAGGCTCACAGCTCTCCGTTCTCTATCCATCCGGGTTCCACAAAAATGTACCACGATCTTAAGCAGCATTTCTTGTGGAGCGGCATGAAGTAGGATGTCGCAACATTTGTGTCTAAATGCTTAACCTGTCAGCAGGTTAAGATAGAGCACCAGCGTTCCAGTGGTCTTCTCCAGCCATTAGATATCCCAATGTGGAAATGGGACAAGATCTCTATGGAATTTGTCACCGGACTACCACAGACTCAGCGGAGACATGATGCAATCTGGGTAGTTGTCGATCGTTTGACCAAGTCAACACATTTCATTCCTATTCGCAAAGATTTCGCAGTCAGTAAATTAGCGAAACTATTCACCGAGGAGATCGTACGATTACACGGTACACCTTATGAAATTATATCAGATAGGGATCCCCGTTTCACTTCTCACTTCTAGGAAGGTTTGCATAAAGCTTGGGGAACTAGGCTCAAGCTCAGCACAGCTTTCCATCCACATAAGGACAGTCAGTCAGAGCGTACCATCCAGACCTTAGAGGACATGCTACGCGCCTGTGCATTAGAATGGACAGGACACTGGGATGACTATATTTACTTGGTTGAGTTTGCCTACAACAACAGTTGGCATGCTAGTATCAAGCGTGCTCGATTCGAGATGTTATACGACAGGAAATGCCGTGCTCCTATTTGTTGGGATCAGGTTGGAGAACGTTTGATTGAAGGACCTGAACTGATAGAACTGACCAATGAAAAAGTCGCCATCGCTAGGGCAAAACTGCAAGAAGCGCGTACTCGCCAGAAGAGTTACGCCGACAAGCATCGCAGAGATCTATCTTTTCAGACTGGGGATCGTGTGTTCCTCAAAGTATCACCCGCACGCGGTGTCAGGCGTTTTGGCCTCAAAGGCAAACTTAGCCCTCGTTACATCGGACCGTTCGAAATCCTTGAACGTATTGGTGAAGTGTCATACCGATTGGCATTACCGCCTCAGCTTTCACACGTTCACAACGTGTTTCATGTATCATTACTCAGGGGGTACAACTATCATGAGCTTCACAAAGTAAATTATCCACTCGATCAGATTCGGGAGGATTTATCTTATATTGAGGAACCCGAAGCAGTTTTAGATCGCCAGGATCGAGTTATGAGAAGGAAGACCATTCCTTTCGTCAAAATAATGTGAAGGGACCATACCGAGCGGGAGGCCACTTGGGAAACAGAGGAGTCTATACGGACTTCTTATCCTCACTTTCAGTTTTGATTCGGGTATGTCCTTTCAGCTTCTATGTTTTTTTCCAGCTTATTAGCAATTTCGGCTTTTACGCCAGTCAGCTTAAGTACCTTATAATTCGGGGACGAATTCTTCTTTTAGAGGGGAAGAATTGTAAAACCCAGTACGGTCGTATCCTTAATTCGGGGACGAATTATTCTTTTAGAGGGGAAGAATTGTAAAACCCGTATTTAAATTGGGAAATATAAATACGTGGGTTATTTACTTAAACCGTTTACGTAGAATGTATCGACGGAAACAAACGCGAGAAAATTATACAAGTATTACTATATACAAGTTTAAAAAAAAAAGGAAAACATAAGGGCCGGTTTTATTAAAATAAAGGAGAAGGGGTTATGGGCTTTAGCCCATTTGGATTAGACAAAAACAGACGGGAGGTTCCCTTTTTCCCAAAACAATCAATCAAAAAAAAAGAATAGATTAGGGTTTTGGTGTTGGCCGCCAGTAGAAGAAAAAAAAAAGGGAAGGTCGAGCCTTGTTGATCCAATAATCCCCGTGTTTTTCCTTTCCATTGTCAAGCTATTACGGTAAGCACTCTCGTTGTTCCTCCTTCTTGGTCATCACGGGTTACCTTGATTTTAGGGTTTACCAAACGAAAAAAATTGAAGAATTTTATAAACAGGATAAAGGGGGTGTCGGGTTTGAGTGACTATATACAAAACCGAGACATCACAATGTCTCGGTGGTTGCTTGGATGCTACAGCCGAGACTTTTAAAGTCTCGGTGGTTTTGGTTTATACAGCCGCAGCAAACCGATTCACCAGCAGGGGTGGTCGGGTTCGTTGGCCTCACGAAAACCGAGACCTAAGGTCTCGGTGACTCCCTTCTCTGCCCAGCCGTGACCCACACAGGGGCTGATATGGCCAATTCCAACATAAGGGGGCGTTTGGGGGCTGCGTGTATATAAGGGTGTGTTTGGCTAAGTATAAACAGTGGGAATATAGTAGCCTGGCAGTGGGAACTAGGTGCTTAATCAGTGGGAAAAATGGGCAGAAAACAAGGAATATTAAATAACTTTAGCGACAGTTTTGCGACAGTTTTTCCTGTCGCAGAATTGTTACATATATGTAGTTTATAAGGGACAGCTTTAGCGACAGTTTTTGCGACACAAAATTCTTTCGCTAATTCTTGTTGACAGATTTTTGTATATTATGTTGATTCGGTTAGTGCGACCGAGATGGGCTCGGTAGGCTCGGGACATGATTACAAATAGTAAAATAAATATTTTTTATATTATACCTTTTTAAATTAAATTGTTTAATAAATATTTAAAATATATTTTAAGTGTATTAAATTAAATTAGTTCTTTAATATTTAAAAGGGTATACTTTTAGAAAATGAATTAAATTGTTTGAGAACTTTCTAAATTAAGGAACTTTCTATTTTAGCGTGGTTCTTAATATGGCAATACTATAACGTCAAGAAATACGTTGTACCTTAAATAAATGTTAGAAAATAATACATTAAAATGAATCATTATAAGTTCCAATTTATCAGTTAGTATACGTACAGAATTTCAGAATCAAAATAGAATAAATATAAGAAGCAAGTAAAATCAGTAAAATTAAATAAACGAATGTCAGTTAACTTATTCGCGTCTTTCATTCATGTAGCACGCGTGAAGCCCGAGTAGTATTCGTTCAGTCTTCCATTCAGTCAGTTACTGGACTAGAGGTACGGATTTTCCGTCCTTTCAGTAAGGACTTCCTTTCTATGCATGATTAGGATTTCCCCATCTTCAGCCAAATGTTTTCCCCAGTATATGTTTAAACTTATCAGTAATCATGTTAAGAATTAAATAAATTGCCTGAGCATTATATACAAGCATGTTTAGTTTATGTACTAGTTACGGAGGTACCGTAACCACGGCACTAGAGGCACCGGTGTCGTGACTCACATGCAGGAGAGTGATATCCTGCATCGTCCCACTCAGCTCAGCTTGGCCATTTTATTGGTATTGTTAGTGGGGCGTATGGATGCATCCTAGGCTACAGTTTACAGTTTAGCGGGTGAATGTGGTGTGTGCTCTACATCCTTCACATTGGAGCTGATCCCTCCACCCAGCACAGTTATTTAGAGGTCACCCCTCTACAGCATGACGAGGACACCCCTCTATGTATTCATGCAATAGTTGTTACAGTTCATGACCTATATAAGCTCTTGGCAAATTAAAATACAAAAAATATATGTTTTTAGAATTAATAAGTTATATTTCAGTTTCAGTACTTATGAACCAGGTTTATCAGATTTTATGCCGAGTTTTACCACATGTCATATCAGTCTTATAGCTTCATTGTTGTCTTCTATTCCATTACTTTCAGTACTTCCTATTCATGCTATATCCGTCCACTGAGCGTTATGCTCAGCCGTAGTTTCCTTTCATGTTTTCAAACGGCAGGTACACAGGGACGATCTTAGGACTTCTAAGAGAGTACGTGCATTTGGATGGGAGCTATCCAGACTCCTTTATTTTTATCCACACATTACGTTACTTTACTTTGGTTGTTTGGACACTGTTTCGTCCTTTTTCTTTCAGTACTTAATCTTTATTTTTGGGCTTATGTTGGACTACCGATGTTTGATTCCGGTACTTCCGTTTGGTCAGTTAATGTTTAATACATTGCCTTGCATGCTTTGATGACACGCCATAAATACACGTAACGGTCCATTTATCCAAGTGGGGTGTTACAAAAAGTTTTCAAATAAGTTGACTCAATAAGCTGGAAAAAGCAAATAAGCACTTATGAAAAAGTCAAATAAGTTGGTTTTCTAGCAAAAAGTCAAAGTCAAAGTCTAATAAGCTCCAGTTTAATCAAATGGGTCAAATAATGAAGATCTATCACAAAAAATAAGTTGTTGCAGGTCTGGATAAGCCAAAATGGCTTATTGATAAGCTAACTGAAAATTTGTACTAGCAGGGGCTAGTTTTGGGTGTTGAGTAGTGGGAACTTTTCCCACTGCTTGACTTCTTCATTTTTTTGTCTTTAATGACTTTTTTGGAGATTCAAGTTACACAAAGGCACCCAAATGATCAGTGGATCATAAGGAGTCAAAAAAAACAAAGAAATCACAATCAACAACAGCCAATTTGTATAGTTAATTCAATTAAGCACCAGATCTCTCACAGATATGAACACATCAGCAGTTGAGGTTCAATAAGAAATTCTAGCACAATTCAGCCAGCCAAACTTAACCAAATGCATACACAAGCAATATTAAACTTAAATAAGCAAGTCTAAACATGTTTCATGCACTGATTCAAAGTATTAAGCAAGATTCAAGCACTTAAAGTTACTGATGAACACTAAACATGCAGTTTTTTTCACTTTGTTGATGCAATTGACCAACAAGCCGGATTCAATCACTCAAATCTATCACTTATGTTATGTTAATGATGTTTTAACCACTTTTAACCCTAAGCATGCATAAATACTAGATTTTACCAAAATCTTAGGCCAAATCAGTCAAACTCAACAAGATATAGCACAATGTATGATTCAAGGTTTCAAACCCAAAAACTTGCAGCAAATAGCTCTCAAATAAGTGTATAGCAGATAACAAGCTCAAACACAAACTTCTAACAACACAATAACCACTTATGATCTCAAACAGGTAATCCCAAACACCCCTTTAACTTTTCAAAACCAAATTTTTCAAATCAAAAGTGAGTTTCAAGACCACCCAAGCCCAAATTAACACAATAACAGATGAGATAAACAGATTAGAACAAGATTAAGCCACAAAATTCACAAGAACACAAGCAACACTCAATTATCACAAATATACAATATTTTATCAGATTTTGAGATTAAGGGTGTGTACCTCATGGATGTACATCCACACCCACGAATTTTGAGCTTATTTACTAGCAAGAACAAGTACAAGCTTCCACAACAAAGCCTGCTAAGATTCAACAAGGTTAGAAGCACAATTATCAAAATAGAAAGATGAAAACTTCTTGATTAATGCAACTCTTGTACTCCATACTTGATTATCCCCAAGTTATAAGCTTCACCACACCTTGATAACACAATATCAGGATGCTATGATCAGCCTTATAGCCCAAGAATTCCAAGATAGACCAAGAACTTAGCAAAATATCAAGAAAAATGGAAAATGTGCAAACTTTTGCACACTCCTTTTGAAAACAGGTTTTTGATTCAAGAACAATGAACAAAGAACAATAACAAATAGATTATAAGAGTGGCACTTGAGCTTTCTTCAACAAATTTAAACACATTTCATTGATATGAATATGAGATTTACAGATTTGTGAACAACTGAAAATTCAAGAGCAAGCTAAAATGTAATGAACTAAGGCCTTTATATAGGCATACAATGAACTAGGAAAGCTGAAAAAAACGTAAACCCTAGCTAATGAAGTTCCAAATTTTCCCTTTGAAGTTTGAACTTTTGGAGAATCATGTGACTGATTTTGGAGTCTTGTTGTAGCTGGTAAGGAAAAAGTTGATCAAAGGGCTTGTAACAAGCTTAAAAAGTAAGCTTCAATCTCAAACGTTGGATGGCTGTCACAATTTTGGCAGTTAGCTCAAAGGTGTAACAGGGGAATCTCATGTGGGGTTGATGGGTGATGTGGCATGTGATTTTAAGGTTGAGTTGTGTTTATATGATCATCAATCACTAATCTGCACAATATTGATGTTTAATTATAAGTAATTAACAAAACCCCAAATTGTGTTCTTGAGGGAATAGTAGTGTGTTTGATCCGGTTTTATGTTTAAACCATGTGTTTTGCGCCAAATTTAAACTAATCAAAGATTAGTTAAATAATCTGGTTAGTGGGAAATGAGGTGGCAAGGCTGAGGGCTCCCATTGGTGGATTTCTTGTAGTGGGGCACGTGTCAATCTTCCATAGGCCTAGGTATCTATGCTGTCTTGCCAGAAATAACCCTCCATCTTTATAACCCCTTTCATTTGCAACTAAATCCGTCCAAACTCCATTTCCTTTGTATTTAAAGTTTGTTTTTTCACACTTTTGCCCCAAAATGTTTTGTAAAATGATTTCAGGGGTAATTCTTGCCAATTTGTGATTCTTGAAGGACTGATTTGGTATTTTATTCAAGGATTATGGTCTTAACTTGTATGATTGTCATTTTGGAGGACTAAAATTGCCAAGTCATGATTAATGAGGGATCATTTTTGCCAAGTCTTCAAAGTCAAGGGTCCTTTTGGTAATTTTGATATTTTCAAAGGACCAAATTTGTAATTCTTGTAACTTGGAGTCCTTTGTGATATGTTTGTCTTGAGAAGGACTAATATTGACATTTTAGTTTTGTTGAGGGACTAAAATTGCCAATTCTTCAAAGTGGAGGGCCCTTTTTGCAATTTGGACAAACTTTAGGGACCAAGCTTGTAATTATTAGAATAAAAGGGTATAAAGTGTCAATTCTTCCATATTGGGGGACCCTTCTTCGTAAATCTTCAAATCTTCAAGGGTTTTCTTGGGAAATTCTTCATTAGGGCTTGGTTCAATGTGCGACTTCGTTTCCCGTGTTCGTTTTTCCATGATTCTTGTGATCTTTTGTCATTTTCTCAATATCCGTACCTAAAATACACAAGCAACAAACACAAGCATATATATGGGTATTTTGATGATATTTAATGCATTTTAAGCCCTATTTGGACGATGAGACTATGTATAAAAGCAGTCTCATCACTCCTCCATACTAAACCATTGTCGTGCCCTCACGCAATGCTAGAATAAAGTATCGTAGCACCTCCAAAATTCATTTTATTGAATTTATTGAACGATAAACTAGCTACACTACTACTATTACTAAAAGTTGTGTTTTAGACATAATGTATGATTTTCATCGCAAATGGGACGTTTAGGTTCATAGAATAAGAACCGGTGAATGCTTTGTTAGAAATAATTTCATCGTTCTCGATTTTCACCCCAATTCCATGCCAAGCGTGCAACGAGATCATTGTCATTATAAGTTAGTAATGCTAACACTACTCATATGCCCTAATCATGTACTTATCCTCCCACTTTCCTAAGTTGTATCTCTTATATTTTATTATGTCTTGAATGTTTCACGAGGATACATTGTTTGACTTATGCGATAATAGAGATTTAGGTCCTAAAATAGAGTCCCATCGGTGTAATCAAGACCATCAAATCAATAACCCCTCCTAATAGACAACGATGTCACAAAATTAAGTCAACAAGAAGGATCGATAAACACGGTTTTATAACGATTTTGAACATGAGACTTATTATTAAGACTTTTATACGCCCCCTAACGGAAGGGCCTTATTATCTTTGGTTTACCTCCATCTTTTATTCAACTTCGCCATGAAGCTTTTATTATGACTTCGGTCTTGCCTTGCCTTTTATTATCCACCTCGTCGGTAGTTTTATTAGCCAAAGACGTATATCCTCACGCTAAGGCGAACTTTGGATCTTTAAAGCTTCAAAGATTAAGGCTTGATTCACTTTCAGTTTTGCATAGATTTTTCGGCCTTGTGGGGCTTCAAATTGTTTGCTTGATTTAGGTGAGCACTTGAAATCTTATTATTGGGTGAAGCTTTCGATTATTCGGGTTGCCAATACTTCAAAACCGTGACGCTGGCGATACCTTAGTGTCTTCCTAATTTGATTACACGGAAGCTACTAGAAAAGCTATAAACCCAACAATCAAGACTAAACCGCTAAGTCAATATTTATTAAGCAAAAAAAATATTTAAAAGCGAAGGGAGAATAAGCAAACAACGAGAACACATGAGTTTTTGAAAGAATACGAGTACTCTACGTTTAGCATAGTAAGTTATAATTAACCCTATCATTTCTCGTCCTCATTTAAGAGACTTAGCCTAATGTGACGTTAAGGAATCAAAGCTAAGTGCTCAACACGCACGGTCGAGTCAAAAATTACTCTTATTCTCGCCATCGGAAAACCTACATTCGTATCTTTAAACACTTATAAAATATGAGAAAAAATTTAAAATTTGGCCATTTTTAGCCTTATTTTGCAACAAAATGATAAACAAAAAGATAAACTTTGGAAAGCGTGAAGGTTTGGCAAGGCAAGTATCTATTCACCCCACCCCCCCCCCCCCATACTAAAGTTAAACATTGTCCTCAATGTTTCGAGTCTAGGGGTGCAAACACCCCCATACTAGAGACGTAGTCGGATGCCTAATCTAGCATGGAAAGGGTGTAACCGTTAAATTTAAAGCCGTTTATGAAGTGTGCTATAAACCTATGGTTAGAACATCAAAGGATATATCATGGATATTGAGAAAGTCTTCAAAGCAAACGATCCAGTGCTCCCATAAAACGAACACGAGAGGCTCCAATCACGAAGATCATGATCATCTAAAATCCACAATTCACAAACAACCACGGAACAAAGGTTGGAAGGGCACAAATCCCCACACGTTACTACATTAGAAAGCGATAATATGTACATAGGATAAGCATGGGACTCCCCCACGAGGCACCTCGTTTTTGATTACCGAGTCATGAGCTCGACTCGATCCCCTCAATACTAATTATCATTGGGGAAGGTGATTTGGTCGAGGTAGTTCAAGGATGGAACTTCCCCGCCAAAGTAGTGCTTCAACCTATGTTCATTCACCTTGAAATTGGGCCCATCATTTTGAGCTAGCTCGATGGTCCCATATGGAAAAACTTGAGTCACGGTGAATGGACCGGACCAACGGGATTTCAACTTACCGGAAAAGATTTTCAAACGAGAATTAAAAAGCAAAACTTGATCCCCAATGTTAAAAACCCGGTTTTTAATTTTAGAATCATGAAACTTTTTGGTCTTTTCTTTATAAATCAATGAATTTTCATTAGCAATATCCTTCAATTCATCCAATTCATTTATTTGCATTTTCCGATGTTTTCCCGCGGTCTCCATGTCATCATTACAATGCTTTAGGGCCCAATAAGCCTAGTGTTCTAGTTCAATTGGAAAATGACAATTTTTCTCATACACAAGCTTATAGGGAGTGCACCCAATGGGCGTCTTATGAGCGGTCCTAAAAGCCCATAAAGCATCGTCTAACTTATCCGACCAAGATTGTCGGTTTTCCCCAACGGATCTCTCCAAGATCCTCTTCAACGCTTGGTTTGAAACCTCGACTTGCCCACTCGTTTGTGGGTGATAAGCCGTAGAAATCCGATGTGTAACCCCATATTTCCTTAGGACCCTTTCGAATTGGTCGTTACAAAAATGGGTTCCACGATCGCTTATGATCGCACGAGGGGTTCCAAACCGAGAAAACAATTGCTTCAAAAACTTGACTACCACACGAGCATCATTAGTGGGCAAAGCCTTAGCTTCCACCCACTTAGATAGGTAGTCAACCGCGACAAGGATGTACTTATTACCACGAGATGATATGAACGGCCCATAAAGTCGATGCCCTAAACGTCAAAGATCTCACACACTTGGATGACATTTTGTGGCATCTCATCTTTTTGTGAGGCTTTTCCTTGTCGTTGGCATGAGTCACACGACTTCACAAGCTCTTGTGCATCTCGGTAAATAGTAGGCCAAAAGAAGCCGGCATCAAAGACCTTCTTAGCCGTGAGATTAGCACCATGGTGACCACCCGTGGGTCCCTCGTGACAAGCTCTAAGGATATTAGAAGCTTCGGTACCAAAGACACAACATCGAATAATTTGATCCGCACAAGTTCGAAACAAGTAAGGGTCGTTCCAAAAATAGAACTTGACGTCACGAAAGAATTTTCATTTTTCTTGAGTCGTCATACCCTTGATGATGAAGTTACCCGCATGGTAATTTGCGATATCCGCAAACCATGGGGTGGTAGTATCAAGCTTAGAATTCACTACACCAAGTGTCTCGAGCGGAAATGTTTCGATGATTTCCTTGGGCTCGTAAACACTTTGGTGAGGATCTTCCAAACGAGAAAGATGATCGGCCGCTAGATTCTCGGCTCCTTTTTTGTCAACGATTTTGTGATCAAATTCTTGAAGGAGGAGAATCCAGCGAAGTAATCTCGGCTTAGCATCTTGTTTAGCCATAAGATACTTGATAGCCGAATGATCCGTATACACTATGCATTTCGTCAAGACGAGATAAGGTCGAAATTTCTCAAACGCATACACCACGGCAAGGAACTCCTTCTTCGTTGTAGTGTATTTTAGTTGAGCCTCGGTCTTCGTCTTGCTAGCATAATGAATAGGCAAGAAGTGCTTTTCATGACGTTGCCCCTGTGGAAATCATTATTCATGGATCTTTAAGCTACTAGGAATGCATCATGTTCATATGATTAACATAGCGGAATAGAACACGATACATAGACAAGGTGTTTCTTTTCAACGTTTACTTCTCATTAAACATTAGCACTCAAACCAACTAACCTAGACGTGTTTACAAGATCATACACGTCTAGAACATACGACTTTTGCTTTATGACTACATTGTGAATAATTGAATTAATAAACCTATGCAGGATGTGTGTTTATATATTACACATAACCCTCTTTACAAGAAATCTAATTACACTAGAAGTCCCTCCATCTTTTGCTAATAAGTCCTTCTTTTGTATGAAAGGGCTCCATATTCTTGTAAATCTTGATAATTGTATATAAGTCCTTCTTGTTTCATTATTCTTGTTTTGTCTCATCAAATTAATTCCCAACAATCTTCCCCTATTTGATGATGAGGAAAACCAATCTTCAAATCTTGATCTTTCACGAATCAAACAAGCTTCCCCTTTAAGTAAGATTTCTTGTAAAACATATCACCACATAAAATTAAGTTGCATACCTTGATCTTTGAATCTTCTTCCCCTTTTTGTCACATCCAATAGGGGTCTTCTAAAAATAAACAACTAATAAACTCTTCCCCTTGAGTGGTGCATGTAAATGAATCACGAACTATGTAGACTCTAATTGTAGATTACGAATGAAGAAAAACGAATATAACCTATTTGTTGAAGAAGTGGAATCTCCCAAGCTTGTACCTTATATCTTGCACTATTCACGTGACGTCGAACTTATAAGATGAGAGTAAATATAAGCAGACCTCGATCTCTTGTCAAAATCCACATCCTTTTGTGAGACACTGAGCACGATAATGTAACTCCTTCAAGTGATAGCAATGTCACCTAATTGCTAGATTCAGACAAGTCTTCGTCACCAACCATTAAAAGAACAAGCAAGTTATCTCAAAAGAGAGGAGAGTCTTTTGAGATATGATAAAATACAAACCTACGAAAAACAACTCCAACACCAAAGAAGCAATAATCTATCGTCTTCATCGAAACCTCCAATTTACAATGAAAATCATGTAAGTACAATATCATCCTCTTCTTTTATGCAACTACTGCCTCTGTCAGGGTTCTGCTTCTAATCTAAATCGGTACATAACCGCAAGGTTAGCCTTGTCACATAATCAAATAAAACGTCATTGCACCAAATACAATCTTCAAAAATGAGCCATAAAATATTAAATAGTTAGTTCTGTCCGAGATCCTTTGTCATCCAATATATCTTTTGTATGTATTGTCTGATATCGTACGATACTTGTCAGCCGACTAAAAACCATATATCGGACAACACGCTGTCAGCGTCTAAATTACAACGTGTTAGCGTCTTCTCTGTCCGCGTGTGTTTTATTCTTGTCAGCGGCTCGACTCAGCCACTGACACTATCTTTCTTTCTCTTCTTTTGTACATCTTCTCTTCGCTTGACACGCAACAACTTTGTCAATATACCCTCGTGAATGAATCAAGTCTTGTCTTCATACACTTCTTTCTTCTTTATTCAACAGACAACACACAGTCACTTCTTTTTACTAAACGTCTTCTTGGATCACAAGACCTAGTAAGCACAATATTATTCTTTATTCAAAAACTGCATATCGTGATACCTTTTCTTTGAATAGCCAGCGAATAGGAACACTCTTTACTTTTTCCATCCAACACGTGCTTTCTGAATAAACACATAAGACATGTTTGGGTCCACGTCTTTTTAATTCCTTTGTTACAAATCGTACGTATTTGTCCCTTTACTTGCCTTTGATCGACACAATATACAAACATTCATGTGTGATCATCACCATCTCTTTATCTTTGCTTTGCATCTTTAATCAGATCTGGGACCATCAATTCTTTGCTGTGAATAACGACAATACCAAAAGCATTATACATGCTTCAAAACAGTACCTCTTAGCATTCTGTTGTTACTTTAGTACCTCTCTGCTACAGCATGTTCAACGATCCACCATAACAGAGACATATAACAGCGCGTATCCTTTCTTCAATAAAGAAAAGTCGATTTAGGGTTTATGGAAAAACTAGTTTTCACATGTCATGATCTGTCTTTGTCATCAGCCAGCAACATCGTCTCTAACAAGCACATTACTCAATCCAACATGAAGATTATCAGCAGTATAATTAAGAACATGTCTAGGGTTTTCGAAACCTTAAAATTATGCATCGAAACTCTAATTTAGGGTTTGAAATTTTACCTAAGTTCGAATCTTGTATCATCATGCCTTCTTAAAAATACTGGGACAATATATTTGCTTCTTTGAATAATTCATCACGTGAGCTGCTATAATCCCACGTCTTTTACCTTTTCTTTATTCAAACAAGACAAACCCTTATCCATTGCTGCTATATCTTTGGCCCACATAATGCACAAATCACTGTGGTCTCTTTTTCTTTTTAATAACACGATCACCGTGCTTGTTTATCATAGGACCACACCTCAAAGTATAACGAATAATATTCCTTACAGCATGTATTCTTCATTATGTCATACCCACGTGAAGACATAAGCTGCGTCCATGATTATCTTTTATACCAAATTTCAATCAATCTAGGGTTTTAACAAAGATCTTCCATACAACAACAACATAATCATCAAAACATCTTTTCCGTTTTAAGATCGATCTAGGGTTTAGGGGAAGAGAAACCCTAAATCTTATTCAATAATGATGGAAACAGAATATTTATACCTCTTTCTCTGCAGCAAACTTCGACCGTCAATAAGTCTCCCATAATTGATCAGATCGACGATCGCTCCGGTGAGATCCAAGACACATGTGCTAAGAACCTACACCGCGAATTTCACGACGATCTAACGGTTAACGAAGGAGATATCTCTGTTTGAATATGACTGCGTAGAGAGATCCAAACTTAAAAACACATACGAATTTTTAAGTCTTGATCTTCGTTCTTCGACTCGAACACCTTGTTAGTTCCTAAGTACCAAGAGCCACCCGCTCTGATACCAATTGTGGAAATCATTATTCATGGATCTTTAAGCTACTAGGAATGCATCATGTTCATATGATTAACATAGCGGAATAGAACACGATACATAGACAAGGTGTTTCTTTTCAACGTTTACTTCTCATTAAACGTTAACACTCAAACCAACTAACCTAGACGTGTTTACAAGATCATACACGTCTAGAACACACGACTTTTGCTTTATGACTACTTTGTGAATAATTGAATTAATAAACCTATGCAGGATGTGTGTTTATATATTACACATAACCCTCTTTACAAGAAATCAAATTACACTAGAAGTCCCTCCATCTTTTGATAATAAGTCCTCCTTGTTGTATGAAAGGGCTCCATATTCTTGTAAATCTTGATAATTGCATATAAGTCCTTCTTGTTTCATTATTCTTGTTTTGTCTCATCAAATTAATTCCCAACAGCCCCAATACGGCCCCAATAGCGTAGTCACTAGCATCACACATGAGCTCAAAGGGGAGGTTCCAATTGGGAGCAACAAGAATGGGAGCTTCGGTAAGTTTCCTCTTAAGGATTTCAAAGGCTCGTACACAATCTTCGTCAAAGACAAAACGTGCCTCTTTTTCAAGGAGATGTGTAATAGGTCGAGAGATCTTTGAAAAATCCTTGATGAATCGACGATAAAAGCCCGCGTGGCCTAGGAAACTCCTAACCCCCTTAACGGGAGCTAATTTGGCGATGACGTCTACCTTAGCTTGATCTACCTCAATCCCCGCTTTCGAAACCTTGTGCCATAAGACGATTCCACTCTTAACCATAAAATGACACTTTTCCCAATTAAGCACAAGGTTGGTTTCCTCACAACGCTTCAACATTCTCTCAAGATTCGACAAACACGAAGTGAACGAATTACCAAACACGGAAAAGTCATCCATGAATACTTCCATCGTCTTCTCGATCATATCATGAAAAATAGCCATCATGCACCTTTGAAAGGTTCCCGGTGCATTACAAAGTCCGAATGGCATTCTACGATAGGCAAACGTTCCATATGGACACGTAAACGTAGTTTTTTCTTGATCACGAGGATCGATGGGGATTTGGAAGTAACCGGAAAAACCAACTAAAAAGCAATAGAAATCGTTTCCCGCAAGACGCTTTAACATTTGGTCCATGAAGGGCAAGGGAAAATGGTCTTTACGAGTGGCTTCATTCAACTTACGATAGTCAATGCACACTCTCCATCCGGTCACGAGTCTAGTGGGAATTAACTCGTTGGCATCGTTTAGCAAAACGGTCATTCCTTCCTTCTTAGGGACACAATGAATAGGACTCACCCAAGGGCTATCGGAAATAGGGTAAATCCTTCCCGCATCAAGGAGTTTTAGGACTTCCTTTTTGATGACGTCGTGAATTTTGGGGTTCACCCTCCTTTAACATTGAATTGCGGGCTTGTAATCCTCCTCCATTAAGATTTTGTGGGTACAAAATTTGGGATCGATTCCCTTAATGTCGGATAACTTCCATGCAATTGCCCCTTTGTGATCCTTTAGAACATCGACAAGTGCGTTTTTTTCATCATCCGAAAGTTCCTTCCTAATAATAACCCGCAACTTGTCTCCCTCCTCCAAAAAGACATATCTGAGATATGGAGGTAAATCTTTCTACTCGAGGATAGGTGGTTCCTCAATTGAAGATTTGGGCTCGATACTCATAACCTCCTCGGGTAGTGGAAATGGGAAATCGTTAAGAAAATCCTTGATAATCGAGAAGTCCTCATCATTGTCGAGGTCTTCGTTACAAGTACGTGGAACATCGAATTTTTCCAACGTAAAACCACCACCTTCAAATGAAGTGAAGGTTGGTGTCGAGTTATCAAGGATAGGATCTAACATAGTGGGATTGCCACTATTTTCATCATCACCAAAACCTAGAACTTCTTGTGAAAATTCCTCGTAAACCACGTCAATCATATCAACGAGGTTTATGGTAGCAACGGAATAAACATGAGAAATTTGAGAGTTTTAGTTGCGTTTATAAAAAGTTCCTCGTCGTTGAAACGTAAGGTGATCTTTCTAGCATGAACATCGATCAAAGCCATAGACGTATCTAAAAACGAACGACCTAAAATGAGAGGAACTTGAGGATCCGTGGGAATATCGACAACGATAAAGTCTACGGGATAGTAGAACTTTCCCACTTTCACAAAAACGTCTTCCGCCAATCCACATGCGGGAATCGTGGAATGGTCGGCCAACTCGATAGACATTAGTAAAGGAGTAAGATTAGGAAGATTGAGCGACTTAAAGATTGCAAGTGGCATCAAGTTAATATTAGCACCATGATCGGCCAAGGCAAAGCATTCTTCCATATCTTGGATTGCACAAGGGATCAAGAATTTACCGGGATCACCGACTTTTTAAGGTATGCGATTAAGATAAACCGATGAACATCTAGACAATTGATGCAATTTCTCCTTGTTGTTCAACATACTCTTAAAGTTCGCGGCAAATCGAGGCATCATGACCAAAGCATCGGCGAAACTCACATTAAAGTGCAAATCACGAAACATTTTCATAAAAAGCTCAAATTGATAATTGTCGCGCTCTTGTCGTTTCTCCTTTCTAAGTCTCGATAGATAGGGCAAAGGTGGTGTGGGTTGAGGCATAGGCATAGCCTTTGGAATCTCGGGTTCCAATGTTGGTAATGGGTCAACCGTAGGTGTGGTATGAGCGGTACTTCGTGGATTGGGGCATGCTCCCTTTGGACCACCACCTCGGGTTCTTCCTCAATTGCTTCCTCTGTGGGAGCAATTGGTTGAGGAGTCGGTTCCTTAAGTGTCTTACCACTACGTGTGGTAATCACTTTCATCTCACCCTTAGGGTTTGATACAGTGTTGCTAGGAAGACCACTCGAAGATGGTTTACACATAATTGCCTCAAACATAGATGAGATTTTATCTTCAAACATGGGTTGCCTCTTCTAGACCTTAATCATTTTCTGTTTAATCTCATGGTGCCCTTGTTCTATTTTTTGTTGGTTTTGTTGTAACCTTGTTACATTTCCGTCCATCTTGTTGGTATGGATTTTAAGCTCATTTGCTAACTCATTTTTCAACTCTTTCTTCAAGTCGTTCTTAAACTCGGATCTTAAGCTAATGATTTCTCTTTGAATGTTGTCAAACCTAGCATCGTTCCCATTAGCGTATTCAACAAATTCATTTGGAAGATCTTTCAAAGTTTGCAAACTTTTGTTGTTGTTTTGAAAATCATTTTGATTTTTGTTTGAAACTTGATTATTAGCCCCTTGATTACCATAGTTTCCCTTGTTGTAATTGTTTTTGAAACCAACTTGATTGTTGCGATAGTTGTTGTTAGCATTTTGATTTGAACCAAAGCCCGGTGGAGTCAATTGATTAGAGCGGGTAATTGACCGTTTTGGTTGTAAGTTCCCGTGGCCGCGTAGGCACTCGAAGTGTTACCACCGTTGGTAATGCACTCGGAGAAATCATGACCTCCACCACAATACATGCATGAAACCTCAACCGCTTTAGCCGTAGCGGGAGCACTTGGTTCTCCAACTTGGAATTCAATTAGAAGACCTTTAAGCTTATCAAAGATTGTGTTTTCCAAGTTCGCCTCAATTTGGCAAGCATCGATGGTAGTAGACAAAGAAGGTGAAGCCGAAGACGAAGCCTTACGAACACTAGACGTGCTACGAGGACTATACACCTTAGATCTATTCTCAATTATCACCAAAGCTTCCTCAACCGTTTTACACAAAAAATTACCACCCGCGGCGGCATTTAGATAATCCCTTTCATGATCATTAAGTCCATTGTAAAACGTGTCAATTTGATGCAAGTCGGAAAAACCGTGATGAGGACACTCATGTAACATTTCCTTAAACCTATTCCAAGCCGTTGAAAAACTTTCATTAAACTCTTGTGAAAATTTTGAAATCTCGTTTTTCAAGTGCGTAGTCTTAGAGGGCGGAAAAAATTGGTTCACAAACTTTGAAACGAGATCCTTCCACGTCAATATAGAATTGGGTGGCTCTTTCTCTAACCAAATTTTAGCGGACCCCGCTAAGGAATACGGAAAAAGCATCATCTTAATCGAGTCATTAGAGACATCCTTAAACTTGCAAGTGGCGGTAAGACGACTGAATTGGCGGATATGGTTGTGTGGATTGTCCTTCTCATCACCACGGAATTTGTTGTTTTGGATCATTGACAACAAACCCGTTTTTACTTCAAAATTCTCCGCAAGGATAGCGGGAATCACAATAGCCTCTCCATAACCCTCGGTGGGTGCTTGAAGTAACTTCATCATAGTTCGATTCGCCATGGTTGGTTCTTCTCTTACAATGGGTTCGTCAATAGGAGACTCCTCACTAGAAAGATTAGGAGTAGGAGTTTTGTTCTTTCGTTTACGTGCACGTCTTGCTTGATTACGAGTAAGCATAAACGTCACGTACAACGTGGGGGTGAGCAAAGAAGATTCATTTTGGTGTTTTGTATTTTTCCAATTTTTTTGTGGTTTTTGATTGTTTTTACTTTTTTTGGATTTTTGTGCTTGTATTAGGTAGACCAAAATCTACAAATCTCCTCCTTAATCAAATCTCATGATTAAAGAAGCCTCAAGGAATGAAAACGATCACGTGAAGTGAACGCCTTCGATTGTTGGAAATACGTTTTTACGTATTTAGAAAGGATCGGTCACTCCAATGATATTGGACTCGTGATCCAGTATAGCCCATATAGCCCACATGTAGGGTGGGCTATATAAACCCCCCTCCTAGCATGTTAGGAGGGGTTGAACACTTACATTTTAGATAATCAATCTTTCTTCTTCTTTCTCTACTTTCTCTCTCTAAGTTCTCCATTCTCCATCCATATTAATAAATTATCTATAACATGCCTAATCCTTAGAAAATACGATCCTACAATTGGTATCAGAGCAAGGTTGATTCTTCGGATTGGCGTGTTTTGATCTATTGACTTTAGAACGTTGGTGGAACACCAAAACGTTCAAGAGGGTTTAATCAATGAAACCAAGAAAGTATATATGATACTTAATAATACTTTGGGCGGCAAAACCCTCGATTAGCTCTCAAAATCAAATACTCACAAGCAAGCAGGGAAACGAGGCGGCGCGAAGCACTTAAGAGCCTTTTTCCTTAGGATATATTTTATAATATTCTCCTTATACCCACCTTATAGTTTGTATGTTTCAAAATCGAGCTTCACGAAAGTATTTATCTATTTTTGCCTTTTTCTTTGGTTTGAGATTCGAATACAATGATTGGGTAATGACCTCCCAAGTCAAGGTTGTGATTTCTCACTTGTGGAGTACTTGTGTATATATTGTTCTACGTATACAATATATTAATAATATTCACACAAAAAACGAAAAACCGATAATACGTATTAGTAGAGTGCTACTAATACAATAGATATTATGGCTATATATAAAAACAACAATTGCCAAATCAAAACACAACACGCCTCCCCGGCAGCGGCGCCAAAATGATAGTTGTAAAAATACGTCTTTTAGGAAAAAGAGCGTAATTAGGGCAAGTACACAAGTGACTTAGGAAAACCACGAGTTATGACCAAAAATGGGGATCGTTCTCAAGGAGGCTAGTGTGTTGTGTAATGAAATGATTAATTATGTGATTATATTGATTATGTGAAAAGAAAAGAAAATAGAAATGAGGTAAGAAGAGAATGACGGTTACGATGACGGATTACACTAAGACGAAAAGGTCGTATACGTAAAACCGTAAAAGCACCAAAATTAAAATTTTACCCTAAAAATTCCTAAAAAATTGAAATAAATCCTAAATAATGTATTAAGAGTTTACAAAAAATCAAAAATCACCCAAACCTTTTATTTAATTAAATAATGATTTTTTAATGCTAATTAAAGCCCTAAAAATCAATTTAATTGATAAAAAGCCCAAAATGAGATTTATCACTTTGTAAACTTCTAAAATACCCTAACTTAATTAAAAACTATTTTTGAAAATTTTAAAATTAATTAAAACTATTTAAAAACAATTAAAATTATTAAAACTTAAAATAATTATAAAAATTAATCTAAGAACAATAAAAATATTCTAAAAGTTGTAAATTCCTAACTTTATGTATTTAACCTAAGAAAAATATAAAAACTTGAAAAATCCAAATTTTAATTTTTAATAATAAAATAATATTAAAAATCCAAAATTTATAAAAAATTCTAAAAACTTGCAAACTAGCTTAATTTAACCTAAATAACATAGAAATGAAGTTGAAATTACCTAAATACCCCTAATAGGCTTCCAAATGGGCCAAAACCCAAAACAGTCACCTTAATGGGCCAAATTGAGCCCAATAAGAAAAAAGTTTATAAAAATGGCCCAAAAGCTCCTATCTGACTCAAAATTTGATTTTAAACACAACTTTTCAAAGGCCCAAAAGCTGAAAATGTGAAATAAGCTGGCTTATATCAAACAGCTTATTCTTAATGTGCTTTTTGGCCCATTAAGCTATAAGTTGATGCCATAAGCTCAAATTAGACACACAAGCTTCTTTTGAGTTGCGTAAGACTTCTGTAAAAATAAATTTGAAATAAGCCAAAGGAATAAGCCTGAAAACGCAAAAAGCAATCTACAGAAAACGATAAAATAGTCGTTTTTTAGTTCTAGGCCACCCTAAGAGCTGATTCAAATTTCTAAAGCTTTTAAATGACTTAAATAAGCTAAATCAACAAATAAATTTCAAATAAGTTGACTCAATAAGCTGGAAAAAGCAAATAAGCACTTATGAAAAAGTCAAATAAGTTGGTTTTCTAGCAAAAAGTCAAAGTCAAAGTCTAATAAGCTCCAGTTTAATCAAATGGGTCAAATAATGAAGATATATCACAAAAAATAAGTTGTTACAGGTCTGGATAAGCCAAAATGGCTTATTGATAAGCTAACTGAAATTTGTACTAGCAGGGGCTAGTTTTGGGTGTTGAGCAGTGGGAACTTTTCCCACTGCTTGACTTCTTGACTTTTTTGTCTTTAGTGACTTTTTCGGAGATTCATGTTACAAAAAGGCACCCAAATGATCAGTGGATCATAAGGAGTCAAAAACAACAAAGAATTCACAATCAACAACAGCCAATTTGTACAGTTAATTCAATTAAGCACCAGATCTCTCACAGACATGAACACATCAGCAGTTGAGGTTCAATAAGCACTTCTAGCACAATTCAGCCAGCCAGACTTAACCAAATGCATACACAAGCAATATTAAACTTAAATAAGCAAGTCGAAACAGGTTTCATGCACTGATTCAAAGTATTAAGCAAGATTCAAGCACTTAAAGTTACTGATGAACACTAAACATGTAGTTTTTTCACTTTGCTGATGCAATTGACCAACAAGCCAGATTCAATCACTCAAATCTATCACTTATGTTATGTTAATGATGTTTTAACCACTTTTAACCCTAAGCATGCATAAATACTAGATTTTACCAAAATCTTAGGCCAAAATCAATCAAACTCAACAAGATATAGCATAATGTATGATTCAAGGTTTCAAACCCAAAAACTTGCAGCAAATAGCTCTCAAACAAGTGTATAGCAGATAACAAGCTCAAACACAAACTTCTAACAACAAAATAACCACATATGATCTCAAACAGGTAATCCCAAACACCCCTTTAACTTTTCAAAACCAAATTTTTCAAATCAAAAGCGAGTTTCAAGACCACCCAAGCCCAAATTAACACAATAACAGATGAGATAAACAGATCATAACAAGATTAAGCCACAAAATTCACAAGAACACAAGCAACACTCAAATATCAAAAATATCTAATATTTTATCAGATTTTGAGATTAAGGGTGTGTACCTCATGGATGTACATCCACACCCACGAATTTTGAGCTTATGTACTAGCAAGAACAAGTACAAGCTTCCACAACAAAGCCTGCTATGATTCAATAAGGTTAGAAGCACAATTATCAAAATAGAAAGATGAAAACTTCTTGATTAATGCAACTCTTGTACTCCACACTTGATTATCCCCAAGTTATAAGCTTCACCACACCTTGATAACACAATATGAGGATGCTATGATCAGCCTTATAGCCCAAGAATTCCAAGATAGACCAAGAACTTAGCAAAATATCAAGAAAAATGGAAAATGTGCAAACTTTTGCACACTCCTTTTGAAAACAGGTTTTTGATTCAAGAACAATGAACAAAGAACAATGAACAAAGAACAATAACAAACAGATTATAAGAGTGGCACTTGAGCTTTCTTCAAAAAATTCAAACACATTTCATTGATATGAATATGAGATTTACAGATTTGTGAACAACTGAAAATTCAAGAGCAAGCTAAAATGTAATGAACTAAGGCCTTTATATAGGCATACAATGAACTAGGAAAGCTGAAAAAACGTAAACCCTGGCTAATGAAGTTCCAAATTTGCCCTTTGAAGTTTGAACTTTTGGAGAATCATGTGACTGATTTTGGAGTCTTGTTGTAGCTGGCAAGGAAAAAGTTGATCAAAGGGCTTGTAACAAGCTTAAAAAGTAAGCTTCAATCTCAAACGTTGGATGGCTGTCACAATTTTGGTAGTTAGCTCAAAGGTGTAGCAGGGGAATCTTATGTGGGGTTGATGGGTGATGTGGCATGTGATTTTAAGGTTGGGTTGTGTTTATATGATCATCAATCACTAATCTACACAATATTGAGGTTTAATTATAAGTAATTAACAAAACCCCAAATTGTGTTCTTGAGGGAATAGTAGTGTGTTTGATCCGGTTTTATGTTTAAACCATGTGTTTTACGCCAAATTTAAATTAATCAAGGATTAGTTAAATAATCTGGTGAGTGGGAAATGAGGTGGCAAGGCTGAGGGCTCCCATTGGTGGATTTCTTGTAGTGGGGCACGTGTCAATCTTCCATAGGCCTAGGTATCTATGCTGTCTTGCCAGAAATAACCCTCCATCTTTATAACCCCTTTCATTTGCAATTAAATCCATCCAAACTCTATTTCCTTTGTATTTGAAGTTTGTTTTACATACTTTTGCCCCAAAATGTTTTGTAAAATGATTTCATGGGTAATTCTTGCCAATTTGTGATTCTTGAAGGACTGATTTGGTATTTTCTTCAAGGACTATGGTCTTAACTTGTATGATTAGCATTTTGGAGGACTAAAATTGCCAAGTCATGATTAATGAGGGACCATTTTTGCCATGTCTTCAAAGTCAAAGGTCCTTTTGGTAATTTGGATATTTTCAAAGGACCAAATTTGTAATTCCTGTAACTTGGAGTCCTTTGTGATATGTTTGTCTTTAAGAAGGACTAGTATTGACATTTTAGTTTTGTTGAGGGAAAAATTGCCAATTCTTCAAAGTGGAGGGCCCTTTTTGCAATTTTGACAAACTTTAGGGACCAAGCTTGTAATTATGAGGATACAAGGGTATAAAGTGTCAATTCTTCCATATTGGAGGACCCTTCTTCATAAATCTTCAAATCTTCAAGGGTTTTCTTGGGAAATTCTTCATTAGGGCTTGGTTCAGTGTGCGGCTTTGTTTCCCGTGTTCGTTTTTGCATGATTCTTGTGATCTTTTGTCATTTTCTCAATATCCGTACCTAAAATACACAAGCAACAAACACAAGCATATATATGGGTATTTTGATTATATTTAATGCATTTTAAGCCCTATTTAGACGATGAGACTATGTATAAAAGCAGTCTGATCACATGATATTTCCATATCAAAATTAATCTTTTTGTGATTTTATATCAAAACATACACAATAAAAGAGATAAGATCAAAAGGAATTGGTCTAATGTGTGTTATGGTTGCAGCACAACGAATTCTTTCATTTACTTTCTTATAGCATAATGTTTTTATGTAAGAACAACTTAGCTTGAAACCATCTATGTTTGTGTTTCTCACAAGTTGTATTGCCTACACGGGAGGAGTAGTGTGCTTATTTCTCGTTCAAAGCCAAATGCGACATACGTTTTTTACCTGTAGATGTAACAATGTTCATCTCCATGTGACTCTAAGCTCTAGCTATTAAAAATATCGCATTTTGACCCAGATTGACTAAACTTATAATGATCCATTTTAGCCTAAATTGACTATACTCCCATAACCATATTGACCTATTACCACACTAACGCAAAACAGACTCATCCATTGACATAAAAATAATCTGGATTAGATATTAAAAAATTATTATCAACAAACTAATAATACAATCCTTAAAAATTACTATTTGAAATAATAAAATGAAAGCATTACCTGTAACCAAGAGTTTATGAAGGGCACCAATGTTATGTGCAAGAAGGCGTCTAGAACACCCTGCCAGTCTGCCACTATGAATCCCAATGATATATTCCAGCTATGCACTCCATGAAAGAGAAACATGAAATTTTGTCTAAACACGTAAGCATCAAATGATAAAATT